>JABXJD010000318.1:330000-377500 GCA_013375575.1 Percina caprodes | reverse complement strand
CCAAATATAGAACTTGTTATTGGAGTCACGGTGAGATTTGGTGCTCCTGTGATCTCAAAACGCACCTCGCAACTAAATGATGCGACGCCATGGAGACATTCACCTCCTACGGCTCCGGCTGCAAAGACCCGTCAGCTGTCGACTATTGAATTAATCAACAGCTATTTTGATAAGCAGCAGAGGGGTAATTTACATGGGTGAGGGTGAGGGTGGGGAGGGGGTGGGGGGGTTCTGGGCCCCCAGAAACTTATTATAATTTCCTTTCCTTTCCATAAATAATGACATTTGCACCATTAATTGTTGCAGACAAATTCATTGCACTACATGAAAATCAAGTGCATGATATGTACAACTATGTATGTGTGTACTATGTGTACAACTATATTTATTTCAATTCTGGTCAATAATGATCCCCCCAAAAAAAAAATTAAAAAAACTATGTATATGACGCTTAAAATTCAAATTCTGGTCATAGTCATCCTTCTTTCATTTATGAAAAGAAGTAAAGCATTCTCTGATGTCAATGTGAATATCTTCCAGTGTCTTCTCTCCTCTGGGACAGTACTGAATGTCTTTGAGTTGTGGACAAAACGAGACATTTGAGGACAAAACGAGACATTTGTGGACAAAACGAGACATTTGAGGACGTCGTCTTGGGACTTTTTGGGAAACCCTGATCCTCACTTTTCACCATTTTAGAGACCAGACAACTCATCCATTCCTCCAGAAAGTAATTTCCAGATTAACGGCTAATAAAGCGAGTCGTTAGCTGCGGCCCCCACGCGTCCACACTGACCCTCCACATAGCAGCTTTTTAACGCCCACTGCAGCCGGATCCTCTGCAGCCAGCTCCTCTGCACCCCCCCCGTCCTCGCGCCGCCATTCAACCGTTGTAACTGTCACGCCGTTACGGTGGAAAGACAACGAAGACGCATCATATAGGAGTCCTCGGGACAAAACCTAAAGTCTCAACAGAAACAGATTGCATCTCGTATTCAGGCACGTGAAGATGAATAAGAGAGAAGTCAAAGTTCTGTAATACTTCTCCTCCGCGGTGGAAGAAGTATTCAAATCCTCTACTGCAGTAAAAGTACTCATGCCACCCTGTATTCTCTCTAAGTACTGCATTGATAATGTTACTGCAGTAAAAGTATTAATACCACCCTGTATTCTCTCTAAGTACTGCATTGATAATGTTAGATTATACTTTATTTAGATTAGATTACTGCAGTAAAAGTACTAATACCACCCTGTATTCTCTCTAAGTACTGCATTGATAATGTTACTGCGGTAAAAGTATTAATACCACTCTGTATTCTCTCTAAGTACTGCATTGATAATGTTACAGCAGTAAAAGTATTAATACCACCCTGTATTCTCTCTAAGTACTGCATTGATAATGTTAGATTATACTTTATTTAGATTAGATTACTGCAGTAAAAGTACTAATACCACCCTGTATTCTCTCTAAGTACTGCATTGATAATGTTACTGCGGTAAAAGTATTAATACCACTCTGTATTCTCTCTAAGTACTGCATTGATAATGTTACAGCAGTAAAAGTATTAATACCACCCTGTATTCTCTCTAAATACTGCATTGATTATGTTACTGCAGTAAAAGTACTAATACCACCCTGTATTCTCTCTAAGTACTGCATTGATAATGTTAGATTATACTTTATTTAGATTAGATTACTGCAGTACAAGTACTAATACCACCCTGTATTCTCTCTAAGTACTGCATTGATAATGTTATTGCAGGAAAAGTACTAATACCACCCTGTATTCTCTCTTAGTACTGCATTGATAATGTTATTGCAGTAAAAGTACTAATACCACCCTGTATTCTCTCTAAGTACTGCATTGATAATGTTACTGCAGTAAAAATCTGTAAGTATCATCTGGAAGATGGTACTTAAAGACTAAAGTAACTAGTAACTAAAGTAACTAATAACTGTCAGATGAATGTAGTGGAGTAAATGTACAATATTTCTCTCTGAGATTTGGTGGAGTAGAAGTAGAAAGAGGACTACAAGTAAAGTACAAGTACCTAAACATTTGGACTTAACCCTCCTGGTGTCCTCGGGTCAAATCTGACCCCTTTAAAAAAATGTCTATATCTGAAATATGAGTTTTTTTTAAACCAAATTACCACAAAAACTGCTTTAGATTCCTTCCAACGCTCCTTGCTAATACAACTGATCACTTTCATTCCTCTGATCTTAACTATTAGTCAAAATAATTCATAATTTCTGCTTTTTTAACTGTAATATTAGGTATAATTCTATATAAATGAGGGTTATTGTCCATGAATTCCAAAAAGTAGTAAAACTAGTAAAGTGGTGGTAGTTAAAACTGAAAAAAAGTCTGAAAAAGGGACAAAAATGTCAAATTTTTGACTGTTTTTGACCCGTAGGACAACACCAGGGGTAAGTACAGTGCTGGAGGAGATGTACGTTACATTCCCCCGCTGATTATAATACATTAAATTTAAATTTCATGAGGTATTCAAAATACAAAATGGTTTATCATTAGTGAATTTTAACAACCTGACAGAATGCTTATTGCTTAAAAGTGAAAGTAATCTCTGCATAATTCAACAACAACAACCCTCCTGAGAGAGCTCAAGAAGACACGAGTGGACAGGTAGAAAAGCATTTCACCTGCAAGAAGAAAATCATATTTCATATCTACCACTGTAGAAAACTAATTTTTCTTAGTGTGTATTTCAGACTTATATACAACCGTTGAGAATATCCCCACTGTAAAAAATATCTTCACTGCTTATGTCATCGACAACGTTAATCTTGTGTGTTTTTAACACCCAATGTCCCCATTTTAATTGTTTGTTTTAGCTTTATTGGATAATTGTCCTTATTATATTGGTTGTGTGAAGAAGACTGACACAGTCATCTTCTCACTGCATGGTGTAACTAAGTCTTTACTGTGAATATGACAAAAAACCTCTTCAATTGTTCTGATGAATAACAAGTTATTTCCACTTATTGTAACCGTTAAAAACTATAATTTCACACGGTCACAGGAATTGCATAAATACATTTCATGCTAATGAAAATGATCTTTTAAGGCTTTTCTTGCCCGAGTTACATTGAGTTAATGCTAATGCAGTAATGATTTATATTTTAAGTGAGTGTCGCTGGTATTATCTGCCCAAAAGACTGACTTGTACACAGGGATGGATATTTTTTGCAGTGGGATACTGGCTCTCATGGAACTACACTGCGGGCTATGACTTATCTTCAATTATTATGTTATTTTGCTCCCTTCTGTGTAGCCTAAGCATCAGATTCAATCTCAAAATCTCCCCCCCCCCTCCAAAATACACCCCTCCACCCTTTTTTTTCATCTTTGCTGTCTGAAGCACTCAAATGAGAAACTGTCAGGAGCCGTGATTTGTGCTAACTAGCTATCGATCGCTCCAGAGCTGCATGCTTCGTGTCCATGCAGGGAGGGCTGAGGGAGGGGGGGAGAGGGGGGGAGAGAAGGAGACAGGAGACAGAAAGAGAGAGAAATGAGAGGGTAGGGGAGAGGAGGGGATAGAAAAAGAGAGAAGGAAAGGAGATAGGAGACAGGAGAGAGAAAGAGAGAGAGAATGGAGAGGGTTAGGGGAGAGAAAGAGACCGAAAGGAGAGGACGGCAGAGAGAAGGGAGATGTGAGAGAAGGAGACAAGAGACAGAAAGAGAGAGAGAAAGGAGAGGTTAGGAGAGAGAAGGGGACAGAAAAAGAGAGAAGGAAAGGAGATAGGAGACAGGAGAGAGAAAGAGAGAGAGAATGGAGAGGGTTAGGGAGAGAAAGAGACCGAAAGAGAGAGAAAGGAGAGGGTTGGGGAGAGGAGGGGACAGAAAAAGAGAGAAGGAGAGGAGATAGGAGACAGAGAGAGAGAGAGAAGGGAGAGGACGGCAGAGAGAAAGGAGATGAGAAAGAAGGAGACAGGAGACAGAAAGAGAGAGAGAGAGAGAGAAAGGAGAGGGTAGGAGAGAGAGACAGGAGACAGAGCAGGGGAGAGGAAATGAAGGCAGAAATTAGACTACTCTGCTTTTAAATACCTAGTGATTTTTTAATTCTTTTTTAATATATTTCATAAAGTGAGCTGCATGCTATCTGAGACCAGCGGCAGCAGCAGGGCGGCGGCGGCGGCGGCTGCTTATCAGCGACGGGTCTCCGGCTCGGAAGAAAACTCATTAATCAATATCAAAAGTGATGATGTTACTTATCATCTCCTGGCATCAGGAGATTTCTCTTTTCCGTACACCATACACGCTCGGCTTTGGGTTGAGTTTTTTTTATTTAAATTTCATATGAATTAATAAAACTCCATTACCTATTTTTTTTATATTATAGACGATGATAAGGGGGAGAGAAACCATGGGAACGAAAAGGCCTCAATGATCAGTGATGTTGTCATTTGTCTTCTACGTTAGCTGGGAGGTCTTAATCAGGAGGAAACAGATTGGATGATTCTGGATCACATTCAACTGTACCATGCTTGGTTTTCTGTAGATTTCATAATAATAATAATTTTTAATAATAATAATGATAATAAAAATTAAAAATCACGGTGATTTAGCGTGCTGAATCAGAGGATATGTTAAGTTCCAGTACTCTTTGGAAGTGCTGGGATCGGTGTTAACCCGACACGCTGTGCTCAGTCTCATATAAACAATGCGCCTGGACTCCAGGCTCGCAACCCCCACCCCCACCCCCACCCATCTCCCCCGCCCGCCCCTCTCTGCACCCGCACTGATCAGAACAAAGAGGCGCACCATACAGCTATCCTCTATTTTACTTATCCGTCCATTATTATATAGCCACACACACACACACACACACACACACACACACACACACACACACACACACACACACACACACACACACACACACACACACACACACACACACACACACACACACACACACACACACACACACACACACACACACACACGGCCTTCCAGCGTCATCCATTCCTGTCTACAGCTTTGGAAATAACTAACGTACAAATACAGACAAAGAACATTTAAAAAGAAATGACCAATTAAATAAAAGCAACAAATCCTAACACAACATGCCTGATTCTGCAATTATGATATATATAATGACATATTATATAATGCACACAATGCGTTTTCTACTCAGTTTAAAACACACATAATCCAACAATATAGAAAAACAGCAATATAGAATAATTTACCCATAATTATATTGTAATAATGGATTATCGGGATTAGTAGAGTAGGAAGAATTAGAAGAACAAACTAGTCCGCAGCAACGCGACAGTAATATTATTTATCTGCATTTTGATTTAGATATAAAACCATAAAAAACAAATGGGTGGAACTAGTTGATCCCATGCAGCTACACACTGAAAGAAACTGCCTCTGTGCCTTTAGGCCAGAACATTTACATTTTTCTTAAGAAACTTGGTTTTGTAAAAACTCCTAAATTACAAAAAAAAAATATTTGAACACTACATGATTAATAATGATATTAATATATGATAATAAATCATTTCAAAGTGAAAAAAGAGGCAATAATACACTTAAAAATTGCTAATAATCACAGTTTGAAAAATAGTGGGCTATTAAAAGATTTCTAAATTAACTTTAAAAAAAAAAAAAAGTGAATTGCTGTATTTATTTCACCGTGATATCGAATCCTTAAATTCCTGTCCTGCCAATCTAAAATAAAAAATAAAAAAAAAAAATCAATCCGGCGCTATTATCCCAGGGAAATAACAAAAACAAACAAGGCGAGGGAAACCCCGCTGTGCAACGCATATCCTCAAAAAGCTATTAATCTTCTCAATGTAGCCGTTCGCCCTGAAAACCGAGATAAAGAACCACGGGAAATGTTGACTTTGCCGGGGTTGTTCTCCACAATGAAGACACGTATGGAAATACATAAGGCTTGCTTTTGTTCAGTCAGATCAGCCTGAATTTCAATTTCTTTTCTTTTTACATTGTTCAATATGACCCACTTTAACAAGGAAAAATACAGCATAAATCTTTTTATTCTCTTTGTAAATACTTGAATGGGGGCCACCATTTATGATCTTTCTACAGACTGAACCTCTAAAATTCAAAAGGCCCTATAGTTAAACAGAGACGGCTGCCTTCTGGCCGCACAATATGGACAAAAGGTCCTATTATCAGCGTTACAAAAAAGCATTTTCTACCTATTATGTATGTGCTGTTACACTGCACTTCAGACCCAATAAGAAGCATTTTACGGCATTTTACGAGGGAAATTGTGGGAGTGAGTGTGAGACACAGAGTGTGAAAGGAAGGGAGACAGAGAAGTGGAATTAAAAGGGTTCATTTTTTACCTTCTTTGCTGTTGTTTTGGCTCTTATTTTTTTCCCATGGTCCCATGGCCTTGTCATCCTCCGACCCGTCCATCATGGCTTTGTCACTGGGCACGTACCAGGTGGCGTGCTGCTCTGCCATGAGGGTGTCAAGGTCAATAGTGCCCATTGAGCCCTTCCCAGCATCCGGGCTGCAGCTCGCCAGCTCATTGTCTCCGTTCTGTGACGGACAATCGCCATTCTTTTTGCCATTTTTCATGGCCAGGGGCTGGTCCTCGGAGATGCTGAACTGCTGGCGTTGTAGCTGGATCTGGGCCTGCAGGATCTCCAGAGGGTGGATTTCATCCTGGCCAGAGGTGCTGGATGGTGTGCGTACCTGCTCCACCCCGGGAGTACCCGGGTGGCTCACCCCGCTGGCCCCACCGCCAGCATTGAGTCCGTAGCTGTCTGGCGTCGAGGTAGTGTGATTGGTAATGCCCATGCCTAGGGGCTTCTGTCCATTTATCAACCCATGCTCGCTCCTTTGCATTTTGGGCGAGCCGGTGATCATAGGGCTGCGATTAGGCTTGTTGGCCGAGGCCCCCGCAGCGTCTGAGCTGGACGAAACCTCATCCTCGTTGCCGTAGTGGGTGCTGACATCGTCAGGAAAGTCCACTCGCGGCGAGCTGCTGTCAGATTTGGCGACACTTTGGATGCCACTGTCCAAAGAAGACATCAGGTCGGCCTGGTCCCCCAACATTAGGTCGCCTCCTTTCCCCCAAGAGGGTGACTGGAGGTGTTTCTCATGGGGCGTGCCCCCACCCCTCTCCCCAATGCCAGCTGAGGGGGTCTGCTGGCCTGGACTTACAACAGGGTTACCATTGTCAGGGGAAAAAAAAATTCCAGGGCTCACGTGTCCGCTGTCTCTTTTTCTCCTCCCTCTCCCTCTCCCACTCCCTGTTGTTGCCTTCCCCTCACTGCACGGGGTAGCGTCCATGTTGTAGTTTGGGGAGAGGGCACTGGCTTCCCCCTGCACCGGCTGGCTTTGACTTGGAGGCTTTGAGTTGCTATTCCCAGTGCCAGGCATCTGGCTGTTCTGGGAAGTGCTGCTCTGAAAATATTCAGCTCCAGCACTGCCAGTCCCATTCGACGTGCTGCTATTAATGTCCTGCTCCGTCTGACTCAGTTTTCGCTTGCCCTCATTTTGGTTCTTCTTGTTGAATGTTACGTTAAGATTGGGGGCCCCTAGGCTAGCGATCATGTTCTGGCAGGCCGTGGAAAGAGCCGCCAGGCAGCTCTGGCCGAAAACACTGTCTTTAGTGCTGGTTTTGCTGAAGTTCCCAAGGGACAGAGCCCCCAGCTTACTAACAGACGACCGCTGGCCTGGAGGGAACTCAGACTGAGGTGGGTAGCTCCCTGGTGAGGTGTTCACCCCCTGGGGAGCACTGTGGCCCGGCCCCTGACGATTACCCCCTCCATAGGGGAACGTTGGCTGTGCTCCCATTGGGGGTGCGGGGAAGTCAGCTGGCCGCCTCTCCGCCGGTGCATTCGGATGCCCCGTCCCCACTCCTGGAGACTGCATTTGAGAGATGTTGCCCACGTTGAATTGTGAATGCATACCCGGGGAATGGAGAGCCTGTACATGTCCGTCTCCTGGTATTCTCATGGGCTCCTGCACGCCCATGCCTGGCCTAAACATCATCCCAGCCCCGTTCTGCTGCAGCCCCATGTCGTGAGGCCCAGATTCATTACCCGCTCCACCCATACGCCGTGACATCATCTCCCCTGGTGGGTGGGACCCCTGGAACCAGGAGTTCTCCTGAGCTACATGAGGATTTTGTCCATCAATGTTCATCCTGCCGACATTCTCCCTGTCAAAGTTGGGTTGAGGCATGCTCCCCACTGGGCCCCCGTGAGCCATTGGGCCAGGAGGCACGTCGCCGTGGTGACCCAGCTGCTGCAGACTGGGCTGCCTCATCCTCTGCTGCTGGTTGCGAGAGGCCATCTGTTTGATCATCATGGCTGCGTTCTGCCGCTGCTGCAGAGACTGCTGCTCAGGCCCCGGGTGCTGCAGCGGACCTGGGGGGAAACCTTCATTCACAGGTGGGGTGAACTCTCCAGACAAGCCGGGGTAGGCAGAGGGAGAGAGGTGGTTTTCCATCCCACCACCGGCACACCAGCCTTCACCGCCATGTGCATTGGGAAAGTCAAACCTTGGCCTTTTCGCCATGTTCATATAGGGAGAGTCAAAGTGTTGCAGCCTCTGGTTCGGGGGCTGTTGGGAGGGAGGAGGAGCGGGTTGTTGCATATTAAACATGGGGTCCCCATAAGGGTGCAGACCCCTATTTTCCAGTCTGTGAATGGGATATTCAAACTGGTTGTGTTGGCCAGGCATCATGACCCCTCCGTCCAGAATGTTGGGGTTATTGGAGCCGGGCTCAGCCTGAGGGGGTCGGGGGAGGCCAGGGGGGCATGAATTCTGCCTGGCTATTAAGCCAGCCTGTTGTTGCTGCTGCTGCTGCATGAGAGAATGTCTTCCGTTGACCCCCGGCTCCATTCCCATGGGCACCTTCCGGCCGTTTCCAAAACGCTCAAAAAACACTCCATGCTGAGGCTGCTGGGGCTGCGGAGGCGGCTGGTGGCCCTTAGAGATGCCCGGCATACCTGTTGTCCGTGGCATGCCAGGGTTCCCTGGGAAATTACCACCAGGAACTGGCCTCCCTGTCCCAAAATGGGGCAACTGAGATTCTGATTCTGATGGGGAAAATACATGTACATCAAAATGTCCAGATGGAGCCTCACTTGGAAAGTTATACTCTAATCCGTCGACAGCACCCTGGTTGGGCATGCGCCGAGGCTCCAAGCCGTGAGACTCCGAGGAGGAGGATGAGGAGGAAGGGAGGCCGTGGAAGGATGCTGCTCTGTTGGGCGACTGGTCCAGGGGGAGACAGGGAGCGGGGACTGCGTGGCTGCCACTGGGAGGCCCGTGATGTTGAAAGTCAGGCATGTTCCCAGGCCGCTGTTGCTGCTGCTGCTGCTGGGGAAAGCCATCCCCGGCCTGCCCCTCAGCAAGAGGATCAAATCCTTCTCCAAAGCCCTGCTGTGGTCCCATGCCATTGTTGTTGTAGCCCATTAGCCTGCCACCATGCAGGCATGATGATCCCGGCTCCGGGCCTCCAAAACTCCCACTGAAATGAGGGTGAGGTTGGTGGGGGTGATGGCCGTGAGGATGTCCTTGATGAGGTTGCTGGTTGTTAAAAAATCCATGCATGGGTCCTTGCTGCTGCTGCTGCTGCTGGAGCCCGCTGCCTGCATGCATGTCCGAGTGGCCCCGCGGGTGGAAGCCCCCGTACTGCTCTCCGTTCATGTTCATATTGAGCCCAAGCATTTGCGGCTCGTTCAGAGGGCCCATGCCGGGCTCCACGGCCCCTGGCGGGCCTCCAGCATGAAAACCTGGGCCTTTATAATGCGAGCCCATGTTTAGCCTCGGTTGGTTTATGTTTCTCTCTGACTGGCCAGGGTTTCTGCTATTAATCTGAGAACCAAACTGCTCCAGCCCAAACATACTCCCTGCAATCAATCCCACATGACGGCCAGTTTGCCAGACATCGGTCTGTTTTTTCCGTCTGTCCCCAAAAGGAAAAAAAATGAAAGATGGGCTATACAAGAACTATTCAAATGGTTGTATCAGCCTACTAGAATTTTTGAATGTTAAAACTCACCAAATAAGTTCTCATTGCGAATTAATTGGTTTTTTTTGGTTGTTTTTTTTACTTCTCTAAGGACGCGGAGGAGAGAGCTAAAGGACAGACTGTGTCCAAAATACGCACGTAAACTGTGTCCCCTGTTCCCGTATTATATCGTGCACTTGACTGCTCTTGTATTTGTCTTCGACTAAGCAAAGAAATATAAAACACTGGTAATTAACTCGCTGCACGGATGACCTACCATATTCCAAAGTTTTTCTGTGCGCATTTCTTCAAAGGCACAAAAACATGTCGCCAAAAAAAAATCCAAATAGGAGAGCGCAGAACTGGAGGGATCAAAAAAGGGAATAGAACAATTTCTGTCAACTAATTCATAATTCCAGTCCAATGTCAAATGTTCCACAGCGACTTTTTTGTTTTTGTATAAGGTCCCATACTTGAAACAAGAAAAGAAAAAAGTCCAATTGGAGCCGTTTGGTTCTAACTATCTGTGTAGCTTTGAGGGGAGAAAAATATCTATTAAATAAATACTGCCCACTGATGTCCTTCAAAATCTCTGCTGGGCAGCACGTAGCCAAAAGTCCAGTGGGAGTCCACAAAGACGGGTCTCCAACCCTGCAGGCACCGGAGAACCGGAGCGTCCGTTTACGCGCGGCGTGCACTACCCGCACTACCCGCACTCCACAACCCCGGAGCGGCTTGACAGCATCCTTCACCCGCTGCCGGTCATGAGTCTCGCATGGGAAGCGCCTTTTTGCTTTAAGTCCTTCCAATACGTTTCGCTCCTAAAGTGTGCGTCCCCTCCGTGCACCGAGCCGTGCCGTGCCGTGCCTGGTGTGGTCTGAGTGCACTTGGGAGCGATTCACAGACACACTCCGCTCTGCCGCTTCTGGGCGCTGTGTGAGATCAACGCGTCCGGAGGAGCCAGCAACAAGTTTTGCATTTCTGCAGCCGCTTCCATCCCCGAGCTCTCAGCCAATCAGGACGCACCTGAGAAAGCTTCGGGGGCGGGACAAACGCTTTTAAGGTGGTCCGTAAGATGAAGTGGAAAGGAGAGCTTTCAGAAATAGCTTTCACTTAAAAATATAATGTTTTCACATTTAAAACCCAATCTTCACATTAGATAGATAGATAGATAGATAGATAGATAGATAGATAGATAGATAGATAGATAGATAGATATTCAGCTGTGTGCACAAAAGTTTAATAAAAATAAAAAAAGACTAATAGCTAAGAGAAAATCTGAATAAAATAAATAAAATAAATAATGTTTTTAAGTAACTGGTTTCTATTTTTCCCAAAGGGATCCCATATGATCTGTTTCTGGAATAAAAACGGAGCTTATAGTGAAATTTAGCACACTTTTTTCTCTTTGCCCATGAAAAAAACTTCAGTTTTTAGCCCTTGCACGTTGTTGCATGCACATCTCTGCCATCTCTGCACTGCCTGCACGAAACCTTTCAGCCTTTTTCTTCCTCTCTTATTGTTTAAAACAGTGACAGTCTGCAAATTTGATTGATAATTTCCTTTTAATGCAGCACCCACCAGGGCAATAAATCCTTTTCTGGTTCTGGTTCTGATAAACCGGTGTGCACGACCAACACTTTGAAGCTAATGAAGGTTTAGAACATGCAATGCAGATGCCATTTCTACACTCAATCATGTTTTTCAACCCTTCAGGGTCAGAAAAATAACCCAACGCTGCGTTTTAACAGCAGGAAAAACGCCAGAAAAAGGTCTTTTTTTCCAGCTAAAATGTGATGACTTTTCCTTTGTGACCCACTGAAGTCACATGATGCTTTTTACACGTGTTCTCAGGTGTAAAAAGCAAATCTGTGCCAATCAAAAGGCTCCAACTCTGGCATCAGTAGATTTCATCAATGCCTACGTATCTGAGCTGATAGTGACGTTGATATAAAAGTAGAAATTAGACTGACGTTATAAAGTGTGTGTGTGTGTGTGTGTGTGTGTGTGGCCCGACGGAGGGGAAACAAATCCTCCTTAAAAGACCATCTGAACTATATCATGTGGATGATATTGGCCTTTAGTTTCCAATAATCAATAGCTTTGTCTGAGTAATATAAAGAAGATGAAAAAAATTAGCAGGGCCGAATCAGGATAATTTACATCATGACTTGATTAGCTGTGTGTCCGCGATGCCAGAGGTTGTGTGTGTAAAATGAAGTGCTGCAATATAAGAAATTACACTATTGCAAATATAGCTTATTGTCATTTCCACATGAGTTTGAGCCAGAGGTCCCAACATGTAAGAAAGTCGGCCTAAATAATGTGTGTGGCTATAAAAAGATAGATTACCTTCTTTCTGATACACTCCACATGCATCCAGAATGTGTCTTAATTGTGGTTTGTAGCTCGCTCGTGTCTTTCTCTCTCTCTCTTTTGGTCTTTCAGTGTATTTGGGACATTTTTTGGATACCTTGGATCTTGCTCTCACTTGTTTTTTTTTATCCTGTGTAAAATTAAAAACCCCAAAGAAACATGTATGAGGTTACAAATATTTCAGATGTCTAGTACACATAATCCAGGATTGTGCGTACAGGGTTAGGCTGGGTTAGGCTGGGTTAGGGTGAGGGCTGCGGGGGTTAACACAGTTAATAACTGAACTAAAAGGGGAACATGTGGGAATAAAGTCAACACAATGCACTTCCACTCACCACCACGGTATGCGTCCTTTGGTGAAGAGAGAACACCATATTCTCCTCTTCCTCACTGTGTGGACAGTGGGCATTTGAGAGAATAAGGTGTCAGACAGCTCGGGAGCTTTTGGGTGGAGGTGGGGAGGGAGGGGAGGGGAGGGGGGTAGGGGGAAACCGAGAGGGTTTTTTACCAAACAGACACAGTGCCACCTAGTGGCCACTCATGCTCACACTGCAGCACTCAGCTCTTGAGTTCAGATGATATGAGGCACAGAGGTCACAGATGGTATGCTGTAAATAATAATAATAATAAATAATAATAATAATAATAATAATAAAAATCTTAATATGAATCCAAAGCAAATAAATACTAAAATGTGTTTCAGTGAATCTTATATATATATATATATATATATATATATATATATATATATATATATATATATATATATATATATATATATATATATATATATATATATATATATAAAATACTTGGGAGTGAGTGTAAAGGAGGATATCATTTGGAACTGGAGGGTTGCTGGTTCAAGTCCCCGTATGGACCAAAGGTGCACTGAACCCCCCCTCAACCACTAAGGGCCTGTTCAGCAGTCACAACGCCCCCGACATCTCTCCATTGGTGCATGTATAGGGCATGTGTGTGTGTGTGTGTGTGTGTGTGTGTGTGTGTGTGTGTGTGTGTGTGTGTGTAATAACAGAGTGTACATTGTAATTTCCCCACAGGGGATCAATAAAGAGCATAAATTACTATTATTACAAATTATTTAGAACTAATCCAAGCTCAAGCTGTTGTTTTATTAGGAAATAAAATGAATAAAACCCAGACTAATGACTGAATCCTGTTATTTTAAGATGAAATGAAATTAAAACTTGAATATGCTGATATAATGTTGGTCCTGTTAAGTAAAAATGAACTTTTTAGGGTTCGCTTCTTAGCGTAACTACCGTTGTTTTTTAACCTAAACCCTATTTTCCTGTTTTTTTGTGTCTAAGTGACAACGTAAGTTAATATGACAACTGTCCAGCTGGCATTTACCTTCACTAAAGTGCTCGTTTTGCCGCTGACAGACTCGATTAATATTCTATTTTTCATAATATATTTTTATTGATTTTCAAAGGAATTATTACTATAAACATAAGGGCTTATTTTTTAGAGTTATATAGATTTTGCAAGTATAACAGCAGGAATTATTTGTACACTTGTGAAATTAGATAATAGAATGTTAATAAATGAAAATAAATATATAATGTTATAATGTTATATAACATTGATTTTGATGCTATCATATTAGCGCCCCTAGCTCTCCCATTCAAAAGGCCCTTTGACCCAAAAAATGAAGATACGGTCCATCTTAAAAGTGGAGCTTCTGTCCTAGTTATGCTTTAAAAATAAAGATTGATCAGGTACATCCACAAAAACACCCTAGGGTGCATTTGGGCCAGAGTTAAGTAGAATGTACCTGTACTTTACTCCGCTATTTATAGTGCTGGAAACTTTTACTTTAACTCCACTACACATTACTATTTGTTCAATTCTGAACAGAACAGATAAGCACATACAAACCTGGGTGCAGACTAGTTTAATGATAGCCAGACAGATTAGTTTTAAGAGGATGGAGTGAAGGGGTGCCGTCCATCCAGGAGTGGGCTAGTGCGATGGCTCGGGTGGAGGTGTTTTAAACAGATGTCCTATAAACGGTTTGCCAGATTGGATGTCCTGTGCCCTGCTATGTCCTGCTATGTCCTGCTACATCCTGCTACGTCCTGCTGTGTCCTGCTACGTCCTGCTACGTCCTGCTATGTCCTGCTACGTCCTGCTATGTCCTGCTACGTCCTGCTGGGCCTTGTAATGCTGCACAGTGTCCTGCTATACCATGAACTACTACAAAGAACTACTACAAACTACTATTTTTGTGACTGTTATTGCCACTCTTCATTCTAACCCCGACCGGTCGTCAGACACCGCCTACCAAGAGCCTGGGCCTGGGTCTGGGTCTGGGTCTGGGTCTGGGTCTGTCCGAGTTTCTCCCTAAAAGGAAGTTTTTCCTCGCCACTGTCGCACTGTTGCTTGCTCTGGAGGAAACTACTAGAACTGTTGGGTCCTTGTAAATTCTGGAGTGTAGTCTAGACCTACTCTATCTGGTCTAGACCTGCTCTATCTGGTCTAGACCTGCTCTATCTGGTCTAGACCTGCTCTATCTGGTCTAGACCTGCTCTATCTGTAAAGTGCCTCCAGATAACTCTTGTTATGAATTGATACTATAAATAAAATTGAATTGAATGTCCATACTAGAAAATGAGGAGAGCACCTGAGCTTTCTGGAGGGCTCCTAAGAAGCCTGTATGCTGGGCTTATTGTCTATTACGTTACGATTTTGTTAAATGGTCTGGAATATTATAGTTATATAGTATATAGTATAGTATATAGTAGTACGGTGTCATCTTTTCTTGATTCTTGTCTGAGTGAGTGGTGATGATGCAGGGGGGGTGGAGGGTGGGGTGGGGGTTTGTTCACGTTGTAAGTTGGATGTTTTGTAATGGTGTTGAAGATTCATTTAATAGTTGACAACTAATGGATTCATCTTCGCCGCTCTCCACCTGTGCGATACAGGTCTTGATCTGACTGTAGTCTTCTCAGAGTTAGACAGACAAGCAAAGTATGACAGACCGATGGCATGCCCCCCCCCCCTCCGGTGATGATAAATGCAGCTTAGAGCTCCTGCGGCAACTGAGGCAACTTCATGACAACGGACAGTGTGCAGGCTCTCTCAAGCACTGACACAATAGCACTCTTCTCTGCAGTGATTTAGGACTCAATCTGTCTCAATATTTCACTCAATAGGACAGCAGATAGCACAAGTGGACGCCCTGTTTTACCTGTAACTCACAGTTGGGGGTGGGGGTCCCTTGTGTGGGAAAGAAGGGACGGCGTCCTGTGCAGTTGGGGACGATGTGGAGCAGAGCCTCATAGGTGTAGATTTCATAAGGGGGATGCAGGAGATCTACTGTATGTCCCCCACAGGTATTAAGAAGAGGTTTTGTCCCCCTCAAAAAAATGAAGAAAGACAACCCACACCCCATAAGAGACAGAATCAACCTTCCAGGGGCTCAAGACCTGTACTTAAAAAAGAACTGGGTCTAGTTCTAACTCTAACCCTATAGAACCGAGCCAGATTTTTTAAGGAGGTTTTAAAGTGTTTTATCCACACCAGTGGTGCGTTTTTATCCTAACCCCAAACCATAATCCTAACTCCTAACCCTAACCATAATCCTAACCCCTAACCATAATCCTAACCCCAAACCATAATCCTAACTCCTAACCCTAACCATAATCCTAACCCTAACCATAATCCTAACCCCTAACCATAATCCTAACTCCTAACCCTTACCCTAACCCCTAACCATAATCCCTAACCATAATCCTAACTCCTAACCCTTACCCTAACCCCTAACCATAATCCCTAACCATAATCCTAACTCCTAACCCTTACCCTAACCCCTAACCATAACCCCTAACCATAATCCTAACCCCAACCCCTAACCATAATCCTAACCCCTAACCATAATCCTAACCTCAACCCCTAACCATAATCCTAACCCCTAACCATAATCCTAACCTCAACCCCTAACCATAATCCTAACCCCTAACCATAATCCTAACTCCTAACCCTAACCATAATCCTAACCTCAACCCCTAACCATAATCCTAACCCCTAACCATAATCCTAACCCCTAACCATAATCCTAACCCCAACCCCTAACCATAATCCTAACCCCTAACCATAATTCTAACCCTAACCTGGTACATGGGCGCCCATATACAGAAGTTTAATACTCAAAGCACTGTGCCAGGGTTTGACTCCGACCTGTGGCCCTTTGCTGCATGTCAGCCACCCCCCCCTCTCTCTCTCCCCTTTCACGTCTTCATCTGTCCTTTCAAAATAAAAGCTGTAAATGATGAAAATGATTGTTTTCATTATGCACCACGAGTTGTTGCAGAAAGATTCACCAGAACGCAGGAAATTAAGTGTTTGACGCTTAAAATTGTATGGGGACCCCCCCAGAGCACCCCTCCCCCACGTCCCCTTCCCCTCCTCTAAATGTTGAAACAAAACCTAGACCCTAGCGGAGCCTAGTGTGTCCTCTATGGAGCTGTCACTCAGCTGAGCCATCACTGCTCTCTGGGTCAGGCAGGTTAAGCAGCATCTGTCATCCAGAGAAGAAGCATTGTATTAAGGGGGAGAGATGCGACATAGACCCCTTTGCCCCCCGCCCCCTTTGCCCCCCGCCCCCCTCCCGTCTACCCTAACCCTTCTCTCCGGTTGGCTCCACACCGTTTCCACCTCTCCCAGAACAACAGGAAGACTCGGGAGAATCTCTGGAGCTTAACTTGACCCGAGCCCGGAGGATGAGGAAACACTCGTGACATCACCGCCGAGCCGCCAGAAATAACTCTCCTCTCCAAGAAAACCCTGCAGCTCCTGATCGAATCTGGACGCACACACACACACACACACAGACACACACACAGACACACACACACACACACACACGCGCACGCACGCACGCACACAGAGACAGACAGACAGACAGACAGACAGACAGACACACACACACGTACACGGAGAGACACACACACACACACACACACACACACAGACACACACAGACAGCACACACACACACACACACACACACACACACAGACACACACACAGACACACACGTACACGGAGACACACACACAGACACACACACACACACACGCGCACGCACGTACACGGAGACACACACAGACACACACACACACACACACACACACGCACGCACACAGAGACAGACAGACAGACAGACAGACAGACAGACACACACACACACGTACACGGAGAGACACACACACACACACACACACACAGACAGACAGACACACGTACATACACACACACATACACGGAGAGACACACACGCACACACACACACGTACACAGAGAGACACACAGACACACACACACACGTACACAGAGACACACAGACAGACACACACACACACACACACACACACACACACACAGACATGTACACGGAGAGACACACACAGACACACACACACACACAGAGACACACACAGACACACACACACACACAGACACTGACATACACACACACACACACACACACGCACGCATGCACGCACAAACACAGACAGACACACACACAGAAGAAACTAGAAAATATTCACCAGTGGAAATGTACTTTACTCGAGTCTTTTCTTTTCATGTAACTTTCTACTTCTACTCATTCATCTGACAGCTTTAGTTACTAGTTACTTTAGTTACTATAGTTACTATAGTTACTCCACTACATTCATCTGACAGCTTTAGTTACTAGTTACTTTCCACATTAAGATTCCTGCACACTAAACACGTATTTTATATAATCTGATGTATATATAAAGTAACCATAGCAACAATATAGCGGCTCCAGGTCCAGCTGAGATGATGATGTCATATATCAGCTGAGGTGATGATGTCATTAAACAGCTGATTGGATCCTTTACTTTCCCTTTTCTGCATCAAGTACCTTTACTTTATATACGTGAAGTACATTTTCCTGATGATACATACTTTTACTTAAGTTTTACTTATTTTCAACGCAGGACTTTTACTAACAGAGTAACAGAGTATTTTTACAGTGTGGTATTAGTACTTTTACTGCAGTAGAGGATCTGAATACTTCTTCCACCGCTGCTATTCACATTTAACCCTCATGTTGTCCCCATGTTGTCTTCATGTTGCCCTCATGTTGTCTTCATGTTGTCTTCATGTTGTCTTCATGTTGTCCCCATGTTGTCCCCATGTTGCCCTCATGTTGTCCCCATGTTGTCCCCATGTTGCCCTCATGTTGTCCTCATGTTGTCTTCATGTTGCCCTCATGTTGTCCTCATGTTGTCTTCATGTTGCCCTCATGTTGTCCCCATGTTGCCCTCATGTTGCCCTCATGTTGCCCTCATGTTGGCCCCATGTTGGCCCCATGTTGCCCTCATGTTGCCCTCATGTTGTCCCCATGTTGTCCCCATGTTGTCCCCATGTTGTCCTCATGTTGTCCTCATGTTGCCCTCATGTTGTCCCCATGTTGCCCTCATGTTGCCCTCATGTTGTCCCCATGTTGTCCCCATGTTGTCCCCATGTTGTCCCCATGTTGTCCCCATGTTGCCCTCATGTTGCCCTCATGCCTTCATGTTGTCCTCATGTTGTCCTCATGTTGCCCTCATGTTGTCCTATATCAATGTTCTTTTTAATTCCCCAAAATAACATGATTGATTCCACACAACGCTCTTTGCCAAGTACAAATCTCTACTTTCATTAATTTTGGGGCGTCTTATTCAATTTTATAGCATTTGAAACCAAATTGAAGTGTTTTTGAAATAGTATTGAGAGTAAAAGTTGACATATTCCAGTCTGTGATTATCATCAACATCCATTCCTTTAATTTTAGTCTCAATAATTCCTAATTTCTGCTTTTCTAACTCAAACATTAGGTATAATTTCCTATAGATGAGCTTTATTGACCATAAATTCCAAAAATAACTGTAAAACTAAAGTTAATAAGTTAGAGTTACGTACTGTTAAACGTCAAAAAGTGACAAACATTGAAAATAGTGTTGGAAAAAGGGACAAAAACTTAAGAAAAAGTAAAAAATAATCAATAGAAACTGTCAACAAAGGTGTTGATTTTCAATTTAGACGGGAAGACGCGAGGGTTAAGACGCTGTAATTGGAGGATTCTCAAACAGACTAATTGATTAATGTAATATTTGACAACTAATCTATTCATCAGTGGATCTTTGCAGCTCTAGACCCCGATGTGTCACCTCGTGGCCGGAGATGAGCCGTGTGGTGCAACAAACCGTGGTACAGCTTTTTTTTTTAACATTATTGTTGGTTTTAGGAGCCTGTACGACTCATTTAAAAAATGTTGCTTATGCGTTGAAATGAAAAAGCTGCTCGTTGCGTGTTTTCACAGCACGATGGAGACCGTCCTCGGCATCACGCCTGGACGTCCAGCTGTGTCGAGTCTTGAGCTTCCCTGTGAGATCCGGTCCTTCATCTGTTGCTTCGTCTATTTGACCGAGAGGGGCTCATATCCCTTCATCTTCCCTGCGAAGGAGACACACGGATGGATGGATGCATGCCGACTGCAGACTAACAGGAGGTGTGTGGGCGAAGCCTGCCCATCTCTGCTTTTAGAAACAGCATCATTTGCTTGTTCTGGAGGGCAGATATGACTGGTTTCCTTGCGGCAGGGGCAGACACATGTGACCGTTCCTCCACGAACAATAAAAGAGGCGGATATCTCCGGCAGCAGACTGGCGGCTCTTTCCTGCTCTTTAGCACGGATTCCGCTGTTATTGTGCGACTCCTTTGACCCGCGGGTCACTGGCAGTCTGGTCTATGCTGGAGTCAACAGTAACACTTCTGAGGGGATGTTTATCCTTTCTGATGTGCATTTTAATGCAGAGAATTACAGTTGTCTTCAGAATAATAGCAGTGAATACTGATCAAAATCCTTAGAATAGCTTTTAATTCCATTATGGGAAAACTGCACGTTCAATTCCAAATCAATACATGACCAACATTGATCAAGTTTGTGTTCTACCTTTACAGAAAGTGAAGAAAAATGAATATTAGGCAACAAACTCAAACATTTACTGTATGAACTGAAAAATGTCTCAAGGTTTTGCTTTACTTTGAATCAATCCAATAAGATTTAGTTGCATAACCATTATTTCTGAGAACTGCTTCACATCTGTGTTGCATGGAGTCACCTGTGAACAGGTATTCCAGCCCAGGATGATTGAACTACAGTATATCCCATAATTCCTCTGCATTACTGGGTTTGGCCTCAGAAACAGCATTTTAATGTCACCCCACAAGTGTCCAATGGGATTCAGGTCTGGGGATTGGGCTGGCCGCTCCATAACATCAACCTGGTTCATCTGGAACCAAGACTTTGCTCCAAGTTTCCATCCGCTAAAAGTTCGCTGACAGACTCATTATTATTCTAAGTGTCTGACAACATTATGGAAAGGATCCTACAGAGAAAGACCTTCTTGTTAAAGAGTAAGATCCTTTTAGTTGAATGAAACAACCCAGAAATCACCATCACCAAACCCACCAGAATCCATTTCAATTAACTTTTAGCGTTGTGCACCAGAAAACTCCGATTGGACAGATAGTCTAGCTAGCTGTCTGGATTTACCCTGCAGAGGTCTGAGGACCAGGTAACCATAGTCCTCAGACTGGACAGATAGTCTAGCTAGCTGTCTGGATTTACCCTGCAGAGGTCTGAGGACCAGGTAACCATAGTCCTCCAATTGGACAGATAGTCTAGCTAGCTGTCTGGATTTACCTTGCAGAGGTCTGAGGACCAGGTAACCATAGTCCTCAGAAATCAGTCGGAGGTTAGAGCACCAACAGAGGATGGGGGATGGACATCCTGCGGCACCGGAGCGATCATGCGGGTGGAACGTCGTGCATATAGACCATTTTAACTAAACCAGCGGTGATTGTGGGAACAGCAGAAAGACGAACCAAGACGGCTTTTGATGGTTTTATTTTGCTGGACCAATTTAAGAAATTGTTCCCATCAGTCAAGAGAAAGTTATCCTTTAAAATAGGTTACTGAGAACTGTTCAAGTTAGCAGACAGATGTTAAAAAGCCGTTTATGCTGGGACGAGCGCATCATAAGCTAGTATGCACATCTACGGGCTTGCTATTGACAATCAATGGTTTTTATACAAAGGTCGTAACGGCTCACTGTCAGATCTCGCTGCTCATTGGATTAGTGGAATAATACTCCTAATTAACAGGAGTCTTACTGTCCGACGTGGTCTAGTCAGAATAAGAGTGATTCTGCTCCACTGGGCTGTAATTATGGGGCGTTTCAACCGAACCAGGAAAGAAAATGCCTCTGCACTCAATTGGATAGACCTACAACCAATCAAAGCAACGGATAGACCTACAACCAATCAAAGCAACGGATAGACCTACGACCAATCAAAGCAACGGATAGACCTACGACCAATGAGAGCAACGGATAGACCTACAACCAATCAAAGCAACGGATAGACCTACAACCAATCAAAGCAACGGATAGACCTACGACCAATGAGAGCAACGGATAGACCTACAACCAATCAAAGCAACGGATAGACCTACAACCAATCAAAGCAACGGATAGACCTACAACCAATCAAAGCAACGGATAGACCTACGACCAATGAGAGCAACGGATAGACCTACGACCAATCAAAGCAACGGATAGACCTACGACCAATGAGAGCAACGGATAGACCTACGACCAATGAGAGCAACGGATAGACCTACGACCAATCAAAGCAACGGATAGACCTACGACCAATGAGAGCAACGGATAGACCTACGACCAATGAGAGCAACGGATAGACCTACGACCAATGAGAGCAACGGATAGACCTACGACCAATGAGAGCAACGGATAGACCTACGACCAATGAGAGCAACGGATAGACCTACGACCAATGAGAGCAACGGATAGACCTACGACCAATGAGAGCAACGGATAGACCTACGACCAATCAAAGCAACGGATAGACCTACGACCAATGAGAGCAACGGATAGACCTACGACCAATCAAAGCAACGGATAGACCTACGACCAATGAGAGCAACGGATAGACCTACGACCAATCAGAGCAACGGATAGACCTACGACCGAGTATGTGACGTATGTTGAACTTCGTAATCCCGTAGGAAGGGTGGCAAAAACATATTTCCGATGGACAAATGCCTTGATCGCGGTTCTCTGTTCTAATGAACGCTGTCGATATCTTCTACAACAGACATGATGGAGGAATCTACACGCCTCACTTCTCCAGCGGCAGCCATCTTTGTTGTTTACAAACCGAGCGCTCTTTGGTGACGTGGTTGATTACGTTACTGTTGATCGTCTGCCCATCATCGTATAAAGCCCACCCTGACGATCTGATTGGTCCGAACAGCTCTGGTTTGAGCATAGTTGCTCCACAATGGCTCAAGTCCAGACTGTGGGCGGGGCTAAGGTCGGCTGGCATCCAGGCTACAGTCACACCACACCCCCTTAATAATTAAAACAACGCAAAATGTTTTTTTTTCCAGACAATATTTATTTTGATACTTCGATACAATGCGAAGACGAGACAAGAAATCTCAGAAAGAAAAGGCACGAATCATACATTCACTATTATGTCCCCTGAATTTCAAAAGCTGATCAGAAACATTTAAAAGCGAGCAGTTCAGAAGTTAAACAGCTGTCGATTTCATAAATTAGGATCATACTAATACAGTTTGCATGGAGAGTCCGTCCTCTCCCCCGAATCGTCGTCTCCACAGATTGGTAAAGCAATGATTTTTAGTTTTGAAACAGACAGCAGGAATCCTTAAGATAGACTTGGAAACATTGATTACAATGAAGACTGATTGCTCTTTGCAAATGATCCCAGTAGAGGAACAGAGGCTATTGGTGTTATTCCATACATGGTACCAGCTCTACCCCCTCCAGTCTGTCACTAGTGATGATGATGCAGATAATAGTGACGATTCTCTCCAACCAATCAGTAGTCTGCAGGTTTTCACATCACCTTTTGGTATCGAGTCAGCTCGCTTGGTACCTCCACAGAGGTGGTACTAAAAAAAGTACCGGTTGGCAGGTAAAAGGGCCTTTTTTATCATAATGGAAAACCAAAAAAGGCAAGTAGAGTCGAGTAGGTACCATGTAATGGAAAACACAATAACGGTCTCATATACTGGGACTAAAACAGGAACAGGCTACCGCTTCTCATCATGCTGACTTTGAATTTTCCCCACAGAAAAGGGTATGTTCGCTGTAAGAAAGTCAATTGTTTGGGACAACAATATCCTAAATAAGATGCTCGTGTTGTATTGTTCACCTGAGAAGATTTTGTTAAGAAGAAAAAAAAAATAAAGGTTGCCTCAGACAATTGCTTCCCCCTTTTCCCAAATTACCCGCCTACAGTTGTTGGACTCATGTAAACCTTTAATCCATTCACGCTCTACTGAGGAAGCGATCACATTCCCTCGTATGGTTCACACAATAAAAACATCAGGAATCGTCAAACCCAGATCATTTAATACATCTGTGTCTTCAAAGGAACCATATGGAAAACAAACCTAACCCCAAATTCCTGACGCACAATTTAAGACACGGACGCATCACAACAACAGAAAGGATCAAATGAGGGAATAACTTGTACTATATATGTGTATATAACACTTGTCAAGATCATGATTCTGAAGCCTAAAGGGGAGAAAGTGCACTCATTAATATGGCATATCCATCCAATCAGCTGATCTGAGTAAGGCTGCAAAGATTAGTTGTCAACTTAAACTAATTGCAGACTAATTTGATAATAGATGAATCGGTTTCAGTCATCAGAAAGTAAAAAAAAAATCTCTTATATGTGAATATTATTTCGTTTTTTAAATCCCATATGACAGTAAACTATGTTCTGTGAGAGTTGTGGACAAGATATAGTGGGTTGTCATCTTGAGCTCGGGAAAACACTGATTGACACTTTTTTTAACCATTTTAAAAAGGCCAAACTAAAATAATCAACAGATTAATCAACTGTTAATTAATAGTTAGTTGCAGCCCTAGATCTGAGGCGAAGATGTAAACCTGCAGCAGCAACAGCAGTGTACAGGCCGGCACTGCTGCTACGTACATGACAAACACTCCTTTAGGAAACAACAGGTAGTCACGTGTTAGAGGAAAATAGGGGTAATCTCAAACAACTCCGCCCGTAAGCGCCGTCTGCCATGATTTGGGGCTAACAAGTAGCAGGCTGATAGCTTGAGCTAACGTTTAGGTGTCAGGAAAACTGCCAGTCAGAAGGAAGGGAGGTAGCTAGAGCAATAGCTGGCAGCAGAGGTACAATAGGTATTATAATAATAATAATAACAACAACAGGTCTGGAGGTTAAGGCAAGCAGTGTGTGGTGCTGGTGTAGACTTCTTGTTCTGACTCTGTAAACACACCTAGGATGAAGCAGAAGAGAAGAGGCCTTTTGGAAACCGTTTACCTCCGAGAAGCAGAGGAGTGAGACGGGCCTCTGGGGTGAGCCGGGGTGAGCGCTGCGCTGCAGTTTAGCTTGTGACAGAGGCTGGAGGGGTGTAGCACCATCTGTGGCTGTTTTTCAGTGCAGTTTTTCCTTTCCTCTGGGGACATCTGCTAGGGAGGCGAATACTGTGTTGTATATTATGTGTCAATGTCTTCAGAATAGGGTGTGTGTGTGTGTGTGTGTGAGAGAAAAAAAGAAAACCAGCGGGAGCTGTAAACACTTCCAAAGTAACATCTCTTAGCTGAACAAGCTCACACAGATCTGCCCAGCTTGAGCTCATCAGTCACCACAAAGGCATCCACACCTGTGTGAGTGTGTATGTGCGAGAATGAAATCACGTTTATCCTCGACGTATATGCGTCGATAAATGTGTGTGTGTGGGTGAGAGAGAGAGAGAGAGAGAGAGAGTGTGTGTGTGCGTGTGTGTGTTGTGGGTGTTGTGAGGTGTGGGTGGGTGGGTGGGTGGGGGGTTCCTATTAAAATCTGTGTGAGGGAGAGTGAATACCTGCACGGGCATGATTGTCAGTGTTAAAAAGATGCAGTGCTTTGGGTGTAGGATTGGTGGAAGGGGGGCGCCAAGGGTGTTAGTAATCTCTTAATGGAGGCTGTGGCAGGAAGCAACACGAGTATGACAAACAGACACAGTCATGCCGGGGAATGCAATCCACTGAGCCACAGTGTGTAGGGTAAAGACCGAGGAGGAGACAAAGAGAAGTCAGACAGGGCAACATCTTCAGAGGAATGTTTTGGAGGAGGAAAAAAAAAATAAAAATCTTAATATGACAGGAGTGCACATGTGGTCGAACACCTGCCTGCCAGTGTGGAATGAGCCAATGAAACCTCTACTGTAGGAGCTCCTCTTCGTATCTCTCCAGAAGCCTTGAAGAACGACATGATGCTGATAGCTGGAGTTTCTCTGCCCAGGAGACCAAAACAACCAAGAGTCTTATCAGCTGGGATCAGGTTGGTTTCTAGAAATCAATTCCTTGGTGTATTGAAACTATGATTGGGTGCGAGTCAAGGATCTGCTCTATTGATTGCATGTAGCAGATTCCCCCTTCCCCCAACACTCCCTGTAAATCAGTTCTGGTAAAAAGAAGTGGCACTAAAGGAGCCCTCGTAGCAGTCTCCGTCACTGCGGTCATGGTGGGAGTTTAAAAAAAATCCTTTGCCTTTTTATTCGTCTGCAGCACTAGTTCCTCGTACTTCTCCCCGTCTGCGAAGCTGTGGGGAAACAGAAGAAAACACCACGTCAGATTCAGGGAAGCTAACGTGTAGAAGGCACGTTTAGTGGCTCCATGCATTTCCCTAGAAACCCTTCATGAATGGTTGAACAATAGAAATCTAACAACCCAGGTATCATAATCATCGTATCATAATCATTTGATGTGGATGGGCCACATTGGCCAATCAAGAAGTCCGCTTGATGCTTCTTTTCTTTGCTTTTCCGCCTGTATTTGATAGGACAGCTAGGTGAGAAAGGGAAGATTGGGGGACATGCAGGAAAGCGTCACAGGTCGGATTCGAACCTTTGACCTCTGCATCGAAGCATAAGATATATGTGCGCCCGCTCTACCCACCAACCCAACCCCGCCACGTGTGTATATACATATTCTTTGACGTATATTCATTTTAAGATATTTTTATTTTTGAAAAGAATTGGAGGAGCCCCCCGCCCCCCCCTTGCAGTGAAGCTAAAGAACCTCTGGGAGTCCCAGACCCTCCCCCTGTTGAAGATCCCAGCCTCAGTCGATTATATTTCATGCTTTTTTCATGCTGAATGAGTCATTTCCAAGGTATTTTTGAACAGATTTCTGGTAAACACAAGATTTAAAGTGCTGCTTTTGCGTGATTCTTTGTGGAGAAACTTGGTTTTACAGATCCCTCGATTCTATCAACTAATCCTCTAGTCGACAAAATCGTACGAGTGTATCTTAAACAGTAGACAAATACGACAGATGTCCTTCTTTAAACTGAAATCTTTCGCTTTTCCATACAAATCTGCTCCGACTGTCCCGATCCGGCCCCTTGCTTGTCTTCTGGGTAGATAAAAGCATCGCTTTCAAATTCCCCCACTCTGATGCTGGTGGCTTCGGAAAGTCAATTAGTGGTGGAATCTGATAGCCGAACACCTCAAATGGAACAGTTCAAATCAACAGGGGCTCTAAACAGAGGAATAGACAGATCTGATGAAATGGCACGAGGATTCATCCATTGACTTCACCCATACCCCCCCCCGCCCCTTTTTTCTCTCAATCACAGCACACATACATTCTCCTTCTCAACTGCAGAATTCCATTTGTATGTTAATGAGGAAAAAAGGAGCCATCTTGGACACTCCTCCCCTTTCTTGCCCTTTGCTTTTCTCATGCCGCCCCCTTCTACACCAACTCCACCCGCCCAGTATACACAGAAAAAAGGCAGATTGTTGGTGCATAGTCTCTGTAGGATTTCTGATTCACCGGCTGCAGTCTTGTTAAGCTGAATGTTCGGTGTCTGTATGAAGGCACTGTGTCCTCCCATACAGTCCCAAACATCTTCCTACTAAAGCGGGATATATGTGTGGTAGAGCGAATGAGAGAGTGACAGAGATTAGCTTCAGTGTGAGTAGAGACTCCAGAGTCATAGTGAGAGAAACAAAGGGTCTCCCCTGTTCTTTCTGACATCAGTGGGAAATCTGTAGCAGGAAAAGTTAACTCTCTCCTTGATTTCATGTTGTTTGTGGAGGAGAACCAGGAAGAGGAGGGTGCTCTGGTTTAATGGCATCTCTCTAAACCAATAATAGTTGACTTGGGCGGCGCTAAGCGACGCACGGAGCCATGGCGCCTCTTCAAAATAGCCTCAGAAAGAAACTTGTCTTAGTTGTTTTAGTCGTGTAACAGAGTCTTCCGATTGGACAGATAGTCTAGCTAGCTGTCTGGATTTACCCTGCAGAGACCTGAGGACCAGGTAACCATAGTCCTCAGAAATCCACCGGAGGTTAGAGCGCCAACAGAGACAGAGGACGGGGACGAACATACGACCGAAATGAAAGACACCACGCGGAATTCCTGGCGGCACCAAAGCAATCCTGGAAGTGGGACGTCTCGGATAGACTACGTTCACATAGATGGTGGGCCTTCCTATTGATGCTGAATGATGCAGGGGCGCAACCTGTGGGGGCCAGTCATGTGCGCGTGGGCTCAGACTCAGTGTGTTTTGAGGCGGTGTGAGAGGAAACACTCACTTTCCATCTTACCACCACGTTACCACGGTCACAAAAAACTACACACCTGTCGCAATTAGTCCAAAAGTTCGGCTACCCACACCCTGGTTGCCAATGAAAAGGCTCCAACACTGATGGAAAACTGAAATATAAAGTCTACTTGTGCTACGATGGCTGGGTTAAAGCTTTAGTGCCTAACTTTTTGATATTATTAAACGTCCGTTACATTTCAGCCGTTGCTAAATGAGTTGCTACAAAGCTAATTAAGACTACAACTCTCTCTGTATCTCTCAGTGTGACTATGTTCAGAAGATTGAGTCGTCCGGCGACTTTCCCGATCAGAAACTCAAGTGAAGATAACGACCTCTTCTGAAGAATTCATCGGGTTTTTTTATTTCTTCCTTGGCTACTAGCAACTGCGTGGAGTAGGTGGGGGATGCGGTGTGCGATCACGGGAGGCTTGTATCATGTGGACGCGCCAACAGCGTTGTCATTACTTAGAATTCCTCATGGGGGCGACAGAGACTACACACAACAGCTTTAACAAACACAACGGCAAACCAACAAGCCGTTTAAGTGACACTCCCACCGCTGCACAACCCTGCGGAGAACCACCGAATTGGTTTTTCTGGTCTGAACGGGTCCTAATCCTTGTGCCCAGAGGTTCAGACCTCGTCGGTCTCCTCACCACAGCTCTGTTTGATGGCACCCGCCTGTTTACTTACTCCAAAGGAAAATGAGAAACACATGCTGAATTGGGCGAGATGTGAGGGGGAGGCTGAGCACAGAGCGCAGTATGTTGGTTGTAAGCCAGGAATGTTTGAGTCTGGCCCACTTTGGCCGGTCCAGCCCGGATTCCTCCATTGTTCTCCTTGTACGGCCAAAAGCTCCCAGAGAGATATTTAGAGTAGTTCCAAGAGCAAACAAGTGCTAAGGTTTTACACAGAATGAGATTCACAGAAATTAAAGACTGTGATTTCAAAGAAGAGAACTGTTTGTCTTCTCTTTTGCCTTGTACTGCTTTGTGGGAAAGATCCAGTTGTGCATGTACCGGTCCAGTCGTGAGCAGGCCTTCTGTGTATGGTTTGAACTTCTGGCCAACTCTAAGGGGATTTTCTTGATTTTTACATATGTTTTTTTTTTTTTTTATTCACATGTTAAGGGTATCTGCATGCAATTGATCCCCAATGTTCAGAACAAACTCAGCTTTCTGTATTATGAGGCCCAGATCTTTCGTAGCGCAACGTGTAAAGAGATAATTTGGCCATAAAGCTGAAAATTTTGAAGTGTGCTTCATAAAAAACTCTTCAAATCTCTTGTAAAAACAAACACAAGTCCCCCAATTATACACAGAGGCATTTAAAAAAAGCTTTTCCATGGACGCACCATGCTTTCATCGACCTTAGAAGGTTAAAGAAATAATGTGTGTGATTCTGAGAAAAGTTTTCCGAGAACAGGCACTCAAACAAACAGTGGTAGGAGATTTTCACAGGGTCAGCACAAAACCTAACGACCGAGCACATACGTCATAGTTCTCTGATCTGGTGTTATTGACTAATTCAGAGTGAGCTATGGAGTTGCAAGTGAAAGGATAAACACACGTGCACGTATAGACATAGTGGTCTAAAAGCCTTCTGACATCACCGAAGAGTAGAGTGGAAGCAGCATGAGGCCATGATCACACTTGGCGTCTTTTTTTGACAAGAAAAAGTTGACTAGGGCGCTTTTGTAGTTAAAAAAAAAAAAAGAAAAAAGATGAAGCTGGCAGCGTTTTACTTCCAAAAAGCAGCCGAGAGCAACTTTTCTTGGTGTTACAGCTACTGCAATCAAGAGCGCTATGTGGAGCGGTGCTAACGGTACTTAAAGTGGTGGAGCGAGCTTGAAAAAGAACAGAGAGAAAGAGCGGTGCTTACGTTAGCTAAAACAAAGTGGTGGAGCGAGCTTGAAAAAGAACAGAGAGAGAGATGTTAGATAAAACAAAGAGCGAGAGAGAGAGAGAGAGAGAGAGAGAGACAGGTGCTAACGTTAGCTAAAACAAAGTGGTGGAGCGAGCATGAAAAAGAACAGAGAGAGGCGCTAACGTTAGATAAAGCAAAGTGGTGGAGCGAGCTAGAGAAAGAACAGAGAGAGAGAGAGAGAGAGAGAGAGAGAGAGAGAGAGAGAGAGAAAGAGACAGGTGCTAACGTTAGCTAAAACAAAGTGGTGGAGCGAGCTTGAAAATAGAGAGAGAGAGAGAGAGAGAGAGAGAGAGAGAGAGACAGGTGCTAATGTTAGCTAAAACAAAGTGGTGGAGCGAGCTTGAAAAAGAACAAAATGGTGGAGTGAGCGAGAGAGAGAGAGAGAGAGAGAGAGAGAGAGAGAGAGAGAGAGAGAGAGCACCAGGTCATACATTTTTTCTGGTCTCACTACTCCGCTTGTCATTGAGTTTTTTTTAACTTTGAGCTGCAAACAAAAAGTTGGCGGCAGCATTTAATAATAATTTTGAAAAAAGCAGCTCAGGACTTTTTGAAAACCCGGTTTACTCCATAGGATTATAACGTATAACAGACGCTGGAAGTTCTAAAAAAAAAAAAAACTAAACTGTGAACATAACCTAAGAATGCAGCAACGTAGAAACCCCAACAGGGATAGAGAAAGCGTCAACAAGACCAGCGAGAACTTACACACTCAGATCTACACCGGGCCTGGCTACTCATCTGCAGCCTTTGTGCCTCGCACAGAGCCCTTCTCACGCATCTATGCAGACAAAATACAGTGAATCACAGAAATGGGGATTATGGCGCCTGTGGGGGGGTTGCTAGGACTAGGTAACCACGGAGAGGTTGGTATCTTTCAGTTGTAAATTACGCTTCCCAAGATGTATTCTGAAATAAAGAAGGGGGTCAAAGAAGGTATGTTTGTAAAATGGCAACGGAGTCGGGATGTAAGCGTTACCAGGGTAACGGTATACCACAGTACAAATGTTGACGCTATCGATTTTAATAGCTAAAGAGTAAATCTGGTTAGAGTCTGTGAGCCAATAAGCACGCAGCATGCTTCTACAAAGATCTGACAATGAATGTGATTGGCTGTCTGACATTACACGTCATGGAGACACGCAGGAAAAACTCAACGTTACACAGACGGGCTCACGTAGTAGGAACTGAAAAAGAAATCAAAATATTTGTGCCGTAATGTGTAATGTTGTCATTTATTTTTGTTTTATAAAATTGGTATTGGCAGTTGTTTAGGAACCGGTATCGAGGTCACGATGTTGGTACCGTTACAGAACATTTTTGAACGACACCCACCCCCACGGACCATTAATATAATAATAATAATAATAATAATCTTTATTTGTAGAGCACTTTTCAAAAACAAGTTACAAAGTGCTTTAACAAGTGTAAAAAGACAATAATACAAAAAGATAAAACCACGAAAAACATTAAAAGACTAAAATACAGATAAATATAAAATTCCTAAAATGCAATAAAATAAAAGTGATAAAATACAGTCAAATAAGAAGCAAACATATGTACATCAAATGCCCAAAGTGTACTTTTATATAGCATATTTTCAATATCTGTAGCTTTCTATACTATTTGGCTTTGCCTTCCATCATAATATAAAGTATTACTGTATTGTACACATTACTTATCTTTGATATTATACTTGTTGTACGTGTCCTGATTGCACCGTGGATTGGAGAGAAACTTATTTTTAATTGCTCTGTACGCCTGGCACATATTGCAGAATTGACAATAAAGTTGACATGACTTGAATTCTGCCCTCACCTCGTCCAGCTCCCTCTGTGTCTCTGCCTCCATCCGCCGGATATCATCCATGCTCAGCTCCACCCACCTATCAATCCAACAGAAGAGCTGGCGGTGGAAGTTATTGAAGATCCTCTTCTCTTGCTGAGGGAGGCAGAGGGAGGCTTGGTTAGGGCTGGCTGGTGTAGATTTATTTAAGACAATGCACATTAACATTTCTGTAAATGCGCCAGTGTTAGCCAATCGGCTAATTTTTTAACTATAATCCTACCTAGCATGCATGTCTTTATGGTGGGAATAGTCCTTTGAACAAAAAACACAATCGGTGTTCTCAACAGTGACATTGTAGAGCGCCCTCTGGTGGACAAACTATGCTATACTATCATTTATTTGTCATAAAGGCTTCTGATGAATGAAAATTAAAAAGAAAAAATGTCTTTCTTTCTCTCTTCTTTTATTTATTTTGTATCGGCCATTATAAATGCCCAATATCAGCCGATAATATCTGCCAGCCAATGTATCGGTCGGGCTCTATTTGATATTGTCCTATAATCCTCTATAAGTTTTAAGTCTTGGTAGTGAAGTTAAATCACATGAACATTGTCAACAACTAATGGGCGCGCTCCCTCCAGCACCAAACAGGAAGCAGCAATCGGCTAGGGCCAGTGTTTTGTTTATGGTTGCTATGGCGCTATCCTAGGCTTAACGCTAAAGAAGCAATTTAGCCGAATTTTAAACCTTCTGAAGAGAGTCATCCAACGGGGGTTTTACCGCCGGATGAACGCAGACCTCCGGGTACTGGAGACATTCATCTGCATGTACGGCAGAACAACTTTCCCTTAAAGATACCAGCTAACGCCAGCTAGCTAGCAAGCTAGCTTGGTTACATTTTATAAGAAACAAATCTAGTTGCAGTCTTGCAATGTGTGATCCTGCAATATTGCCCAGTCTGATTGTCTTTAGGATGTGAGATGGTGTCAGATTTAAGTCTTTTTAAAGTCTTCAAGTGTATTGTAGCATTAAAGGTGCTCTAAGCGATGTTGGGTGATGTCACTTCTTGTTAAAATTCGAAGTATTCTCAGTATTGAAGTATCCTCCTCATTCATTTATCGGTTGGGCTCTAGTTCAGGGGACAGGCAGCTAGCAGATAGTGAGGAGATGTTTGCTGTATGTGACAAAAACTGTTGTAGCCTAAAAAGCCTGTGACATCGCTTAGAGCACCTTTAATTGTCTTTTGAATCCAGAACTATGCATACCCTCCCTGATAAAAAATTAAATTTAAAAAAAAAAAGAGAAAAATGTATGTAAACTGTCTTAAATTACTTGTGATAAAACTCTTTTTACATCATGACATCAACATTTGCACTGGAAGTCAAACAATAAAAGCAAAGGCGAAGGATTTCTTCTGCCAACTGGAACTCTCGGAGCCTGAATGCAACTCCGAGATATCCGACTGCATGAAGTCGAACTCTGTGAACGTGTGACTCTAACCTCATGGATGAAGCTCTCCACTTTGGTCTGCAGGCCCCACCACTTGAACTTGACTGTGACCAGTTTGTAGGCACACATCCGCGGGCAGTCAGTGTTACTAACCAGCTCTTTCTGTTCGGAGAACAGCAAAAAGAACAAAAAAAGACTCACAAACCATCACTTTTTAAAAAAAGCGCAGTATCAGAATAAATAACAGTCAAAACTTGACAAACTTTCCAACAAGAGAACAATCACGAAAACAGCAGAAGGCTGAGAGAATATTATTTTAGACTCATCTTGGCTGCATTCAAAGCTAAAAAAAAAAATCATTAATACATAATGCTTTGGGTATGGAGCTTGCTGAAATAATTATCAATATGAAGATGTGCTGTGCAGAGATAAAAGTGCCCTGATCTACAACACACTTTCTAAATCCACCCGCTGCTTGCACTCTGTCTCCCTCTGAAGGAGAGAAATGGGGGGAGGGGGATGGGGCAGAGCAAAGTGGATAAACTCCAGATGAAGGGACCATTTCTCTGCCTCCGCCCTGACAGCGACACCGTTCCCGATAGGCATGCCTTTGTGGCCACGTAAGGCAGATAAAACGGCGCTCGTGCAGCGATAAGGGTGTCGCGGTGCAAAGCTGGTTACATTATTAACACCCAGGACCTCCTCGCCCCCAGAACACACACACTCTCCCTTTCGAGAACACCTGTTTAATTAATCACTTCATTCTGGCTCGGCACTGAGAGAAAATGCCACAGACCCGCCTCGATCACCCTCATCCCACTGCCGTTTGATGCTACGATCACAGAAGGGGAGCGGGAGAGGGGGAAATGAGAAACATTTCTAAATTTGCAGTGGGTTTAGAAAAGTTGTCATCGCTAAAAGGAGAACTTCACATGAAACGGATTCTACATCAAAACACTTACGGTGACATTTCTTCTCTCCCTCTCTGTGCCCCGCTCAAAGGAGCAGAAGTTTTCAGAAAATACAAAGGGTACCGATATGCAAGCATGTGTGCATGCAGAGATAGACAAGAGTTGTATTGCTCTGAGAAGCTGGCAGAAATTGTGCCTCTGTTGTCACATAACTACTTTTTTTTTCCCTTCACCTTTTCAAAAACAGCCTTTTTCCGTGTCCACAGCGGACGGGGAAAGTGATCTAATTAAAAAACAAAATAAAAAGTTGTGCTTCTTTATTCATACTTTTTAAAGCGGTTTGGCGGCCTTTGTTCTGGGGAAATTCTTGAAGCAGAGGAAAGTTTCCCATGGTGAACTGCAGAGTAGAAATTCTCTAACGGTGAGCAGGACCCATTTGCGAGGCTGCGCGCTAAAGCAGGGTTTTGGGGGAGAGAAAGCAACCAAATTCTTGACAAAGTCTTTCTGCTTGGATGAGCCATGTCTTGTTGACTTATTACTCTATATCAAAAGCACATCAGTCTTTATACAGAGTGGCTGCTTGTCAAATTTAGAATCAATGTCTGTACACGGTTTCTTTCTTCATCTACTGTCACACACACAAAGTCTGGCAGACGGAGCTCAGAGTAGAACCTTTATCTGACCTGGTGACTGGAAATTTCTATTACATCCAATTAGGGCTGAGAAAGAGGCGATTTGTCTTCATCAAACTGCAGCCTTACACTTCTGCCTTCCTCCAGCTCTGTACTCTCTGATTATTACTGCCGATGGTGCTGCTGTGGAAAAGGACTCAGTCTGTATTTAATAAAAACATAAAACATCTGATTGGGTTACGCATTTGCCCACTTTATGTCAAATTTAGCAGTGACATCTTTGTTTCGAGTCGACGCTCTGTCAGGATGCAGAGGGACTGTGAGTGAAAAGCTTCTTTTTTTTTTTTTAAGTCCAGCCACAAGCTCTTGATTGGATTGAGGTCTGGACTCTGGCTCTGTATCTCATGTGACATAAACATTGTTGTTTTTAGGCATTTTTTCGAGTTGTTTTGCCTTTTTTTGGCGGAGGTTGCTGGATAATAAATCTTCTCCCAAGCAGCAGTTCTCCTGCAGACTGTAGCAGACTTTCCTGTCTTTTATGGCATTTATTTTACCTTCTTACCATCACAAACACCACACAAAAAGCCCAATCTGTGCATCTAAGAACACTGAGCGTACTTCCACTGTGTTTGAGGGACACCTACACACCTTATGGCGATAGTAGCCAAAATGTGTTGTGTTTTTGTTTGTTGCGGGTTTCTCCAACAGTTGTTGTATGCGTAGTGTCTGCCATCCTGGCCATGAAGCCCTGTGGCTTCTTCAGAGTTGGCAAAGGCCTCTCAGTGGGGAGCACAGTCTGCTCTAGACAGATTTATAGATGTTCCAATATTTCTTTCCATTTTTGTTATGACGGACCTTACTTTATGTAGTGCTTTGGAAAATTTCCACACAGAATTATGCAACATCTTGTGCAAGTGGGGAAATCTGTGAAGCTACAGCTACAGACTCAGGTCATTGTGAATGACAATGACCCAGTAAGTACCACTCTTCAAACAGTCTGGTAAACAGGGTCAAACATGGGTTGAATCTTGTGTGCACATCCCACCTTCTGGCAGGTGCAGGACAAATGAGAAATACTAAAGTGAAAAGTCCACAACACTGCTTTAAGCTCACATAATTTAATTCAAAGGTAACGTTTCAACCCTACTGGGCCTACTTATTGCTGCCTGAAGAAGAATTAAATTGTTAGCTTAAAGCAGTGTTATGGACATTACATTGTTTTCACTTTTGAATCTTAATTCTTCTGTAAGATTAATGGCTTTTGTGTGTGAATGTATATTCCACAGCTCACGACAGCGTTACCTTCCAGGTGGGCCCGAGGGGTCCTCGGCCGGTCTTTGCTGATTTGAACGTGGCAGGGTCCTCGTCTGGTTTGTAGTCCTACAGGGAGAGCAACTTATTATTAAAATATAGTGCACATTATATTTAGCCGACACAAACTGTTCAACAAGCGGAGTTTGTCTGAATGACTGATTTAACGGTTTACACGCGAGCACTGCTACACCGTGGATTGAACAATAAATAGGTGGGTTTGTTTAATTTGGCATCAAAAGTGTCATTTTTATCACATTTTATGTTATGGAGTTCAGTAGGTAAGAGCAGTCCTACACTGCTGTTCACTCACTGTGCTCTAAACCAGTGGGGTCCTTATTAAGCGGGTTCCAGGGGGTCCCAAGCAAAAAGGGGAATTATTTATTTTGCTTATAATTCCTTTGGGAGACACCGATTGACATATTACACCATTTTCTGACATTTTATAGAGCAAACTACAAATCCATCCAGTAAATAATCAAAAGATTAAACCAACAATGAAAATAATAGTTGCAGCCCTACTTTTGATCACAGGTTCTATACACTTTAGTTTTTTAGGGGTCCATGACGGGAAAACATTTAGAAACCACTGCTCTAAACTAAGCAGCACAGCACTCACAGCCACTGAAAGGACAGAGTCCTGCACTCGTTCCCCATAAACCTGAGATTAGAGATAGTCCGACACCACTGTTTGCTTCCCGATACCAATTCTGATACCTGAACTTGCATATCGGCCGATACCGAGTACTGATCAACCTGCACGTGCTGATGTGAGTTTGTGTTGTTGTATACGTGTGGTGGTGGTGGTGTGTGTGTGTGTGTGTGTGTGTGTGTGTGTGTCAGTCAAAGCACCAGGGTTAATATTTTGAATTATTTTAGTTGTGTTTTGTAGTTTGTGTCAGCTTTGCAGAAAGGTCTAGATGTCGTTTTAGAGATATATTGCCACACACACACACACACACACACACACACACACACACACACACACACACACACACACACACACACACACACACACACACACACACACACACACACACACACACACACACACACACACACACACACACACACACACACACACACACACACACACACACACACACACACACACACACACACACACACAGGCTAAAGTTGATTAAAAAGAGGAATTAAAAAAAAAAAAACATATTTGGGAAATTGATCTTAAAGGCCAGTTATTTCATGGATCAGGATACTAATAAAGTACCCTTGGCCTTTAGAAGTTAAAAAAAAAGCTGCTACCTGCTCATAAGATGAACACATTTACACAGCGATGGCGCAGCATGGGGGGCAACTCGGGGGTCAATGTCTTGCCCAAGGACACTTCAACATGGGACTGCCAACCTTCTCATTGGGAGGTGACCGCTCCACCACTGAGCCTCAGCCGCCCTACATGCAGAATACACGTTGGAGATGTTTCCTGTTTTATCATATTCCTTCTTTAGTGTCCGATGTGAAGCAGTTACAACACAGCGCCATCTCATGTCAAGTCTGTTCAGTTTCTGTCGTTCAATGTCACGAAAGTTGCCAAAAATTCATGCCATCTTTGTTTTCAGTAGTTACATATTCTAGCTAAAAAGCTGAAATGATTAATTTTTAAATAAATTTAAATTTAATTATTTTTTTAACTGGCAATAAAGTTTCAGTTTAGTTTTTGTTGATTCGTTTTTATGCTTATTTTCATTTTAGTTCACTATATTAACCATATGAATTACAACTGCAACAACACTCCCTTCACTATGTTGTTTTTTTACACACACACACACACACACGTCCTGCTAAACCCATTTTGGCGAACTAACCACCTGTTCCTCATTGCACAGGAGGATATTGGTCCCATGGCAAAAGACGACTTTTAAAGCATATCGAAAAATACTGAGCGCATGTGCGAACCACATGATGATGTGACAAACATGACAAAGTTGACTTCATAAAAACAGGCCAGAGGAATGGTAATACAAATGAAATGGCTTTCAAATTATCAACAGCTCAAGGGCCCAGCAATTTAAATAAATCATGATGCGCCTGCAGCTAAAAGCTACTTTTCAGGGCTATCAGCTAACAGGAGGGTGCCCCACACACACACACACACACACACACACACACACACACACACACACACACACACACACACACACACACACACACACACACACACACACACACACACACACACACACACACACACACACACACACACACACACACACACACACACACACACACACACACACACACACACACACACACACACACACACACACACACACACACACACACACACACACACACACACACACACACACACACACACACACACACACACACACACACACGGCTGTTTTAATGCTGAGAGCTCCATCACTGTAACAATACACAGTGCAGCACTAATGAGGTCTGTGAATCGATGTGCCGTGGTTGAAGAAAAGGAGCTCCTCCACAAGTAAAACAATGTGTGTTAAGAGCGCGAGTGTGTGTTAAGAGCGCGAGTGTGTTTGTGCCGCGTATGTGTGTATTTGTCTAGTTCCGGCGTACCAAGCACTGTGAGCCTTAATTACACTAACAAACTCATCCGTGCTGGCGGTACGCGCCGGGCCCTGCAGCCACGCCTGAGGCAGAGAACTGATAGGGTCCTCAGACACAACACACTCCTCCAGCAAGGCAAACACCTCCGCCTCGTTAACTACCCACACACACACACACACACACACACACACACACACACGGAAACCAACAAGATACACACATACACACACAGAAACCAAACGACACACAGAAACCGACACACACACACACACACACACACACACACACATTTAACACTCACATTGAAACAAACGAGAATGAATGACAAACCAATGACACACACCCACACACAAAAACCAACGACACACACACACACACACCCACACACAAAAACCAACGACACACACACACACACACACACACACAAAAACCAACGACACACACACACACACAAAAACCAACGACACACACACAAACCAACAACACACACACACACACACACAGAAACCAACGACACACACACACACACACACAGAAACCAACGACACACACACACACACACACAGAAACCAACGACACACACACACAGAGACCAAGGACACATACACAGAAACCAACAACACACACACACACACACACACAAAGAGAAACCAACGACACACACACACCCCAACGACACACACACGCCAAATAGCCTCACATACATACACAGTAAAATGAGGCAATGTGATGTCAAATAACAGCAATAACGTGTAACATCTTCAAATAAGATTTCAGGGATTCAACGAGTATCATAAAGTCATACTTATAAATAAATAAATAAATATATATATAAATAAATATATATCAGCGAGGCAATCTAAGGATGCTAAAATGGTGTTTATAGTTTTAAATGCTTTGAAGACAATTCAAGATGTCAATGTTTAAGTCAAACAGACTAAATGTTAAAGCTAATTCACATTTATTTAAAACATAATGAAATGAGCAATCAACTCTATCAATCACCGTCTAATGAGTTTTCCTGCCGTCGGTTCTTGCCATCAACTGTCAGCCAGACTGTAGTGTGTCGTGACATTTCATCTTCTGCTAATACAGTTTACTAAAATACATTTCCAGCTTTGGATCCACTAAAAAGGCTCCACTAAATAAAACAAGTACCTGGAGGCGAGGTGGAGAAATGTATTAAGTAGCACAATTATTCAATTAAGCAATCAGTATATTACTCAATGATTCAAATATTGCTAAATATTAAAATATATATATAAAATGTCATTTGCAAAACATTGGTTCTTTCTAACATTTCCAATATGGTGATTTGTAGAGCCTGACTTTTTAAATATACATTTATCAGACTCATCTATGATAAATTAATATTTATCAAATTAAATTAAAACAGACAAAACACCCTTCAACCATGTTAGTGATGGCGTTGCATAGTCTGTCCACCAGAGGACGCTCTACAACGTCCCTGTTAGTGATGGTGTTGCATAGTCTGTCCACCAGAGGACGCTCTACAACGTCCCTGTTAGTGATGGCGTTGCATAGTCTGTCCACCAGAGGACGCTCTACAACGTCCCTGTTAGTGATGGCGTTACATAGTCTGTCCACCAGAGGACGCTCTACAACATCCCTGTTAGTGATGGTGTTACATAGTCTGTCCACCAGAGGACGCTCTACAACGTCCCTGTTAGTGATGGCGTTGCATAGTCTGTCCACCAGAGGACGCTCTACAACGTCCCCGTTAGTGATGGCGTTGCATAGTCTGTCCACCAGAGGACGCTCTACAACGTCCCTGTTAGTGATGGCGTTGCATAGTTTGTCCACCAGAGGACGCTCTACAACGTCCCTGTTAGTGATGGCGTTGCATAGTCTGTCCACCAGAGGACGCTCTACAACGTCCCTGTTAGTGATGGTGTTACATAGATAGATAGATAGATAGATAAATAGATAGACTGTAGTGTTCAATTTTACACCAACATTCACACTTGGAGCAAATCTCTCACACAATGTAACTAGAGACGATACCGATATCGGTACCGTCTCCGATACTGCCTAAAACGCTGGTATTGGGAAGTATTGGATACTATACACCGTTCAGATACCACGTAACAAAGTCCTAAAGAAAATCTATGTTAAAGTAGTTTATTTTTGTTTCTTTTTCCATTATAACTGCCTCTCAAACTGGATGATAAAAGAAAGTTCTGTGATGTTCATTGTTTGTGTTTATTCATGTTTCACAAAAAGTTTAACCTGAGCCAGGCCGACAACAAAGACAGAAATCATATCACAGCCATACAGGGAGAGGTATACAGTTGTTAAAACATAATAAAATATATGACACATTGGTATCGGATCAGGACTCGGTATCGGCCAATGAACAAGTTCAAGTATCAGAATCTTATTGGGAAGCAAAAAAATGGTATTGAACCATCTCAAAATATAATATATGTTGTAAATTTAACGCTGTCCATCAATAAAAGGGTAAAAAAAAATACTTTGTCACAGAAACAGCACTTTCTAAGGGATCAAAACAGGGCGATACAAAATAAAATTACAAAGTGCACACATAAGGTAAACTAGGACTGCGCCTATAGTGCAGTTAAACCATGGCTTGCTTTGAGCATAGCAGTCAGGCTACTACTCTATATTCACCAGAAGCTCATCAATCCAGCCTCTTATTTCAGAAAGAATGAACAATAACGGTTACCAATAAAACGTGAAGCCTACTACTTCTTAGCTTTGAGCTAGATACTCTAACAGACAAGCCTGTTGTCATTTCCAGACAACAGGGAAGCTCCCTTCTTTTGTATAGCATGCCCAGACAGTGAAAACAACCTTTCAGAAGGTGCTGATGTGGTACTGATGTTGCTAAGTAGGCCTACTTGTGTGCAAGGCGGGCCATGTCACCGTGTGGTATTTCAGACTGGACGTGCTGCGATGATCGCTCTCTTCACAACGACAAAACACACAGATCACTTTGGTCTCATCAGTGGAACATTTGGCAACTTTTTAAAAGTCAACTTTCCATCCAGAATCTTATCGGCGTCCATTTGGGCATCTAGCGCTCGCTATCCACTCAAAACGTAACGTTACTACTCTTTGGCCGGCTCGCAAGCCCATACGCCGTGTGTGAGGCGTGCCTGTTGTGTTGTTTCCGGTCTTGCTAGATCCGGTGGGTGTTGTAGTTTTTCTATTGTTACTAGTTGTTGCAACAGCATGTGAAAAATAAAGTTTGCCAGGCAAAAAGAACATTAATCTCACGATTAAAAAACAATTAAGGCCGTTAAAAGGGGTTTGCGTTAACACCGTTAACAACTCGTTTAACTAACAGCACTAATAAAATCTCTTTAGGTTTTATACATGTTGCTGAAGATTAAGAAACTGGATGACGTAGCTCTAGGCTTTGGTACTGTTTTTATGACATATAGACTACAAAAATAACTGCTAAAAAGGCATAAATTGATACCTTGTCTGTTACGTACTGTACATACAAAGTAAATGTGAAAATACTTGTGTCAGTAATTCTTCCTATGCATCCGTGTTTCCGTGTCTCTAAAGAAAAGCATTTTCATTAATCTGCTCAAAAGTAAATTAAATGTTAAGAATACTGCTCATTGGAAATAAATCAATAACCTCTATTTTAACATCCTTTATGTAAGGTGGAGTGGCAGATTGATCTTGTAATGATCAGGATCGTCCACATGAAGGCGCCAAACTGAGTTTTTATCATTTTATATTCACACTGGAAGTGGGCCAGAAGAGTTTCTACTTACAGCGTTGGACACTTGACTTCTGTCTGCAATGTCAATGGGGACAACACTTACACCGTCCCACGTGGAACTATCTAGTTTGTGCACCTGGGAAAAGAAATACATTCGTAAGACGAGCACACAAACTCAGAGTGAGGTACATCTCACGTCCCTTATTTGATAGCTGTTTGACTCCTCGGATGAACCAGAAGTTGTTCTGGCCTCCTTGCTTAATGCCGTCTCAAAAGGTCTTATTTCTACCCCGAGGGGTAAGCATCAAGGACCATAAAGGAGCTATAGGTGAGGAAACGAGAGCAGCCTCTGAAGGAGTTGCTAACAATTCCCAAATAGCCGACATATTTATGTGAAGCTTCAGAGAAAAAGGACATCTCATCCCTCTAAAACACATTTGCTCGTTGCCTCTCTCTCCTCCCGTGATTTCCTCGCATCTCTTCCGTGCCTCCTCAGTGGGAGGGACTAAGACGCGAGGAAGGGAGGCAAGTGGAGGAGTCGAGGAAGCAATTTAAGCAACATGAGATGCACCACTGGTGTTCAAACTGGATATTTCCTTTGTAAGATGGAGCAGAGGTACTCACATTTTCTTGTGTTCCAAGGTCTGGTTTGTGCCACGTCTCAATCTTAATGAAGAAATTGTCTTTCATATACTCATTCTAGAGAGAAGAGCCACAATATGATAAGATATCACAGAACTGAATGCATGAAAAGTACACCGAGTATGACCTTTGATTAGATTTTATAACCCTCATGTTGTCTTCCAGTCAAAATTGAAAATGAACCCTTTTGTTGATGCTTTTTATCAATATTTTTAACTTTTTCTTACATTTTTGTCCCTTTTTTCAACACTTTTGAGACTTTTTTTCCAATGTCACTTTGTCACTAACATATTAACTTTAGTTTTACAGTTATTTTTGGAATTTATGGTCAATAAACCTCATTTATAGGAAATTATACCTAATGTTTGAGTTAGAAAAGCAGAAATTAGGAATTATTGAGACTAAAATTAAAGGAATGGATGTTGATGATAATCACAGACTGGAATATGTCAACTTTTACTCTCAATACTATTTCAAAAACACTTCAATTTGTTTTCAAATGCTATAAAATTGAATAAGACGCCCCAAAATTAATGAAAGTAGAGATTTGTACTTGGCAAAGAGCGTTGTGTCAAATCAATCATGTTATTTTGGGGAATTAAAAAGAACATTGATATAAAAAAGTGGGTCAATTTGACCCGAAGACAACATGAGTGTTAACTCATGATTTTCTAACTTAGCTGAAGGAATTTTTAGATATATATTAGAAATACAACCAAACAAAAGCCACTAAAGGCTACGTACCGTGACAACTGGATCAGGGTTAGCCATGAGGGGGGAGAAAAGGGGAATGAAAAATAAATCCATTACAAACACTCACAACAACAGAAAACACATGGCCATCTGTTGTTAAGCAACCCAGGGTGTGCTTAACAACAGAGATGATTACAGGTACGTGTCCACTGTGGTGTATTCTTGACAGCAGTGATCACCCCGCTGCACCTGATTGGACGAACGCTTCACTTGTGGGCTGTCTGCTCCCGGATTTCATAACGGACCATAATGGCGGCTCGTTTGGAAACTCTTTTTCCGAAAAATAGTTTACCAAAACGCAGGGCTGTATAACTTTGCGATACTGGTACCAACACCAACACTGTGACTTATATACAGTTCCTAAGGATACTTTTTTTGATACCAATTTTACAAAACAAAGAAATTACACATTACGGCACAAATATTTGTATTAGCTCCTACTACGTGAGCCCATCTCTGTGTAACGTACAGTTTTTACAGACATTATCAGATCTTGGTAGAAGCATGCTGCGTGCTGATTGGCTCACTGACTCTGATCAGATTTACTGCTTAAGTATTGAAATTGAGTATTTAATGACGAGGCATTTTTCCATCCTCGATACTTTAGAGGCAATTCGGTAGGTGCCTAAAAAGTATTGAATTCAGTACCCAACCCTGTTAAAATGTGTTTCCAAAACTTCACTTATTATACAATATTTTCGGGAGTTTTTGAGAAGCGGCGAGTCAAGCTGCCCGCTCCTCATTTGCATAAAGTAGCCTGGATTCAACTTTTTGCAACTGAGAAGCGGTAAACTCGAGATCCTGCTTTTTGAAAGTCCCCCACAACGCTACCAGAATGCATTGCTCCTCTGCTTACATAGACAATAAATGAAAAGCGGGAGAAATGACGCTTGACAGTGGACACGTACCTTAAGGGTGTCAGGGTAAAGCAAAAAGTAAAGTGATATGGGGAAGGGGGGGGGGGACTCACTGGTTCTGCAGTAAGGGTAAGCATTCCAGGCTTTTTCGTGGAATACAAGGGAGCCTGTAGGAGCGATCATCTTGACAAATGCTGGGACTTTACTGTAGGGGGTGGGGGGTAGACAGGGTGGGAACAGGTAGATGCAAAGGGGGGGGAGAGGGGGTACGTTAACAGAGGTTCTAGAGGAAAGACTGTGCAGGTGGAAAAACAAACAAGTTGAAATGCTTCACAACAAAAGATAAGCCAACGCTGCCACTGTCTGGTAGCAAGCTGGTATTACACTGTAAGAAGGCAATTATGAGAGTGTAGTGAATGTGACATACATAATTCACCATGTTGTAAGTGTGGTTCCACACACCTTTGATTAGACGTGTAATTTACTGCCCTTAGTCACCGCAGGTAACGTCAACTGTTTGGGGAGCACGGCCCCTTTAAATGTTGGGAATGCGTGATGACGTGGGACGTTATGAGGTCGGCATTAGGCTCAGAGCCTTATTCTGTTTCTATGTATTTCCTGTGAATTAAACAGGCCACGCATTCGTGTGCTCAACGTGAGAACTTGTCTCCTGGATCTTGCTGCAATTTCCACAGGATCACATAATCTGATTGCAAAAAGACAAATACCTCTTTATGTGGTAGATTTTGTGCGTGTACTGCCCTTTCTCGCCGTCCTTTTCGTAGGGCTCATTCTTGAGTACCTCGATGCCCTCCCCGCCGCCCGTCTCATTTTTACTTGCTTCAGCCACCGAGAACAGCTGTCCCACTTGATACTGGAACACAAGAAACAACCTTAACCCACAAATACAGTGGCTTGCATACGTTTACCCCCCCATGCTAAAGTTGATTAAAAAGAGGAATAAAAAAACATCTTTTGGAAATTAATCTTAATGCCTTAATTCAAAGAATTTAGGAAAATCCAGCCTTTAAGAACACCAATTTTCTTTGTGAATGAATAATGTAAATAGATAAATAGATGTTCTTCCTTAAAATACAGGGGGCATACATCCTGATAAAGTTCCCTTGGCCTTTGGAATTAAAATCCCCCATATCACCTTCACCATACCTAGAGATGGCATGGTGTTATTTCAGTTAGCCTAATAGCTGGTCTGATTTGCATTGAGAGATCATCTTATGGAAAGTTCCCCATGCAAATCTGTATGGTGAATGGTATGTGATGATATGGGGGAAATGCATAGTGTCCTGATCCATGAAATAACTGGCCAGTCACTTACAGTTCATCCACGCAAACTAAAAGCTGGTCTAAACTAACTTGGAGACGCCTCAGGTTCGATGATGTATACCATATTTCCTGAAATAGGAATACAGTGAACCGCCGCTATATCGCGGTTCAACTTTCACGGTCTCGCTGCTTCACGGATTTGCATCGTGCGTTGTGTTCTGCTTCTGTTTATAAGAATCTTTTTACCCAGAAGGAAAGAGAGCGACAACAACTACCGATAACTATGTTCTTCTCTCGAAAAAACACACCTGCACCGCGGGCTTTAGAAGAAAAACACACCTGCACCGCGGGCTTTAGAAGAAAAACACACCTGCACCGCGGGCTTTAGAAGAAAAACACACCTGCACCGCGGGCTTTAGAAGAAAAACACACCTGCACCGCGGGCTTTAGAAGAAAAACACACCTGCACCGCGGGCTTTAGAAGAAAAACACACCTGCACCGCGGACTCAAATTTGACCCCTTTTCAAAAAGTTTCTATATCAGAAATTTGGGTTTCTTTAAAACAAATTGTCCAAAAAAGTAACGTGGACGGTTCCCAACAACGTTCCTCACACGTTAAATAAATAAATCAGGTCACTACTTTCATTGAATTTGGGTGTTTTTTTGTCAATTTCATAGCATTTGGAGAAAAAAAAATAAAAATTGATAAAAGAACTTGTGTGTGACAAATATAAGAAAAAAAAAGTCAAAAAAAGACAAATGTCAATAAAAGTGACAAAAATGTGAAAGAAATGCCGAACAAAGTGACAAAAATGTTTAAAAAAAAAAAAAAGTGACAAAATTTGGGGGGGAAATTCAAAAGGCTCAGAAAAAGTCGACAAGCGTTGAAAAATTGACAAAAACAAAGAGGGAAAGACACAAAAGGGTCGAAAAAGACGACTAAAACGTTGATTGAAAAAGGTTTTACATTTGAAATTTTAACTCTGAAAAACAAAAATGTGCAGGTTGGTGGGAAGACAACACGAGGGTACACACACACACACACACACACACACACACACACACACACACACACACACACACACACACACACACACACACACACACACACACACACACACACACACACACACACACACACACACACACACACACACACACACACACACACACACACACACACACACACACACACACACACACACACACACACTTTTTACAGCGCACACGGAGGAGCTCCTTGTCACGAAGTTGCGTGCTGGGTTCATGACAGCGTCAACGTTGCTCAGAGAGGCTAACGTTACGTTAGCATGCTGCTGGTGGTCTTGCCGTGGGATTAACTGCCCAATCAGGGACAAGGACTGCAAATGAGCCGTGGCTCGAAGTCCCACATACGTTGCATGGGTTGCACTCTAGGTGTAACAATGCCTATATGTATCGTCCCGGACAATTAAACTGGTAAAATAAGAATTAATGAAGTCTATTTACATCCCGCAGGCAGAGTTAACTAGCGTCTCGAGTTATGATGGAGCAACAAAAACCTGAATGTTTGCTTATATTTCAACCACCAGAGCTTTATTTGGAGTTTC
>JABXJD010000318.1:235000-325000 GCA_013375575.1 Percina caprodes | reverse complement strand
TAGACCTTAGTGGTCCCTAATACTGTATCTGAAGTCTCTTTATATAGACCTTAGTGGTCCCTAATACTGTATCTGAAGTCTCTTTTATATAGACCTTAGTGGTCCCTAATACTGTATCTGAAGTCTCTTTATATAGACCTTAGTGGTCCCTAATACTGTATCTGAAGTCTCTTTATATAGACCTTAGTGGTCCCTAATACTGTATCTGAAGTCTCTTTATATAGACCTTAGTGGTCCCTAATACTGTATCTGAAGTCTCTTTTATATAGACCTTAGTGGGCAGGCGGGCAAAGCAGAGAAAGGGGGGAGGGGGTAACCTTGCCCCTTATGACCTCATATGGGGCAAGATTCCAGAGACTTCAGAGTGTGGTACTTCCAGTAGCATGTTAGTTAGCAGTAATTAGCCTGTGCCTATGTTAATGTTAACTAGCATGTTAGTTAGCAGTAATTAGCCTGTGCCAATGTTAATGTTAACTAGCATGTTAGTTAGCAGTAATTAGCCTGTACCTATGTTAATGTTAACTAGCATGTTAGTTAGCAGTAATTAGCCTGTGTCTATGTTAATGTTAACTAGCATGTTAGTTAGCAGTAATTAGCCTGTGTCTATGTTAATGTTAACTAGCATGTTAGTTAGCAGTAATTAGCCTGTGCCTATGTTAATGTTAACTAGCATGTTAGTTAGCAGTAATTAGCCTGTGCCTATGTTAATGTTAACTAGCATGTTAGTTAGCAGTAATTAGCCTGTACCTATGTTATCTCCTAACATATACCTACCTCTCCGTCTCTGCTGATGGGGAATGATTGAGATTTCTCTTGCACAGCTACCAGAAGACTTACAGCTTTCAGACAGGTTGCTACGTCACATCTACGTCTTCCAGCTCAGTTGGAGGCTGCGCAGTAACGCTCAGCATCACCGGGAAAGAGCTTCTAATAGACGATCCGTTCTGCGCATGTGCAATATGTTCGCGCATACGCAGATGATGTCATGATCAACGCGGATTTACGACACTGCACGATCTGTTCCCATAGACAGTTAAAGAAAGTCCGTTAACCTCCACCGGAAAGCTAACGTTAGTTTAGCTATCAGCTAATTTGGCTAACATTTAGCTGAGACAGCATGTAAAAGACCCTCAAAAGTTAAAATAACCGTTTAAATATATAACAGCTGTTATGTCAGTTTTACTTTACTTGTGCTCATTTAAAATACAATCACTCAATAAGTAATACTTATTATTGCAAAGCCTTAATTTAGCTGGAGTTGCTTTTCCCGCTGTTTAGTTTGAGTAACGTTATTTTAGGCTGAATCAAGCTGTTAGCTAAACTAACGTCGTTAGCTTTGCCCCAGATCGTGCAGCGCCGTAAATCCCTGGTAACTCATGATTATCATCTGCGCGTGCGCGAACATATTGCACATGCGCAGAACTGATCGTGCAGGTAGGACGGATCGTGTACCGACAGACTTCACTGGTCTTCGTCCAGAGCAACGGGACCTGTTGGTCCATTTCTTTAACTGTCTATGGACTTAGCGTTACAACCGGAAATGGGCTTCCATAAAAGTCAACACGCGCATCTTTCGATCCAACTTCATTGAAAGTTACACGGCTAACAGCTAGCTAACATTACCTACACACTACTGCCGCCTGCAGGCTAAGTTGATTGAAAACAAGCGTTTGACACAAGAGAACGACTTACTCCGCATGTAAAGTCCGCATCTAAGTCTCTTATCTCGGGTAAGATTAGTTGGCCCCGCCGCGTAACATTAGCAACGCTAACTGACTTCCATCAATGTTAACGCGTCAGGTAAGCTAACAGTTAGCATTAGCAAACAGTAGGCTAATCCGTAGCTGAAGTTAGTTCAAAGTTTTACAGCATAAAGACACAAACGCCGCTACTCTTCCCGTCAAAAGACACACCACAGACTTCGCTAAGTGTTCAGAGGCCAGCTAACGTTACATGAAGTCACTATGAGAGTGAGAAACTGTAGGATAACAGCAGCTGTCACACAGAGCCGTGAGTTACCGCTGTCAGCCTCCCGGTAACCGGTAGGCCGTACCCGGGCTTCCCTCGTGCGTCTAACAGACACCGAGTCAGGATGTAAAGTTTTCATTAGTGTCGAAACACTGACAAAATAACTGCCCCGCGTCTCCGACTCCGTTACTACCCGAGGAAGTTGTTTCAATAGGGTTTTAAAAGAGAAACGTTGCACTTACTACTCCTTGATGAGGACCATCGTAGCCCTGCTGCTCGCGACTCTGCCGCCGCCTGCTCACCGCGCAGCGACCGAGCGCTGATGCGTGCTGACGTCATGCGCTGGGCGGTGGTGCCGTCTGGCACGTTTTTTTTTTTTTTTGTAAATCTTTATTAAAAGTACACAATTTTAACAAAACAAAGTTTATATATATTTTTTTTTCATACATTTAAAAAAATAAATGGAAACATACTAATTTAAATCAATATCTCATTGGTCCATGAGTAATTTACATAGACAGTTAAAGAAATGGACCAACACTTCAAATACTGTTAGCCTAACACTACCAGACTCTGGTACATTAGCCTGGTCCTACTGGACTCTGGTCCATTAGCCCGGTCCTACCAGACTCTGGTCCATTAGCCTTGTCCTACCAGACTCTGGTCCATTAGCCCGGTCCTACCGGACTCTGGTCCAGTAGCCTGGCCCTACCGGACTCTGGTCCATTAGCCTGGCCCTACCAGACTCTGGTCCATTAGCCTGGCCCTACCGGACTCTGGTCCATTAGCCTGGCCCTACCGGACTCTGGTCCATTAGCCCAGTGATACCAGATCTGGTCTAATATCCATCCACCCACCATCCTCCAGTCCATTAGCCTGGCCCTACCGGACTCTGGTCCATTAGCCTGGTGATATTGTGAGTATCTATCTATATATCCATCCACCCACCCATCCATCCAGTCATCTATATATCCACCCATCCATCCACCCATCCATCCAGTCATCTATATATCCACCCATCCATCCATCCACCCATCCATCCACCCATCTATATATCCACCCACCTATTCATCCATCCATCCATCCATCCGCCTTACAAAAGAATAACGTAAAGTCAGGAATACAAGAAAGCAGACATGATTTTTTTATTGAAACAGTTTACTGATAAATGACAGATGGTTGTCATGAAAGTTTCATGTTTAATCTCAAAAGATCATGGGCTAAAAAGGTCATACATGGTACTTAACATTGAATAGCAAGAGAATCCATGCGTCGGAGCAGACACTCAATTCACAAAGAAATCAGGCAAAATGCCCTTTTGATTTCAATAAAAAATATTAAATCTTTTTTCCCCCCACTCTATCTTTACACGATTTGTTCACTTTTTTAATAATAATAATATAAAAACGCTTAATACTGATTGTGAAACACTGCAATTTAATTTACAAAACATAATAATAATAATAAAAATTATTATAATATTAATAACAATAACAAACAATAATAATAACCATTACATTTAAAAACAAAATAGAATGGAGGAAATCAGTCATAGCTGATGCGTCTTGGCCCACACAAACAGCAAAGATTTTGGGGTGGGGGGCAAGGGGGGGGGTATACCAAATGGCATTTACATCTACCTGACACACTGTTACACACAAACACAGTATCAGGTCGTTGAGTATTTCTCATTCCCATTTACAGTGTTATGGGCACAAAGACACTCTCTTAAGCATTCATGTGCCTCTGCAGCATCACACTCACTGACCAATCAAATCCTTTCAATCAAGCCCGGTGGACCGAGACTGGTCCCCCAAGAGTGCCCTACTCCTCCAGCACACAGGAAAGTAAATGTTAGATTAAAGTATAGAACCGTTGTTGAAATGTCTCAGCATTTAGACGAAGGGAAAAACCTTCCAGGCGACAGGAACTTGTATCCGTTGCCGGCAGGTAGTCGGATAGACCGAGCACCGGGGCTGCTGCTTGTGGAAATAGTCGGCGACGGGGCCACTTTTCTGGGGTTGGAGCAGTGGTGTCCGTTGGAGGAGTTCTTGCTGCCCCTATCTAGTGATTGCAGCCCCAGCTCCCGCAGCTCCAGGCTGTCTTGGGCATCGTTAGGGGAGCAGCGGCGCGGCGAGAGGTTCAGAAGGCTCAGTACGTCCCTGCTGGCGGAAGCGAGGGATCCAGGGGCGCCGTGGACGGCTCTGACGGGACCCAGGTGTTGCTGTTGCTGGGCTGCAGCGTTGGCCCAAAAGGTCTTCAGATTGTGGATCGCTTGGACTTTCTCATCAATGACGCCTCGTCTTAGCCGGTCCAAGTCTGGGACGTCAGCCGATGTAGAGCAGGCGGAGCCCGTGGAGGAGTACGATAGGGCGGGGGACGGGGCGCTGCCGGCCGGGGACTGGTGACCAGAACTGGGAGACACGTTACTTGGGGAACGAGAGATGTGGCCGCTGTACGGGGAGCTCGGGTACTTTAATCGGAACTGTGCGTGGCTGTCCAGAGTGGGCGAAGGATGGCTGCCCTCCTTTTGGGAAGACTCGGAGATCGCAGGACTGTTGTAACCGGAGCTTATCTTCTGCAGTGACGAGGACCGGGAGGGCGGTCTGGGCCTCGGGGACGACTGAGCTCGGCCGCTAGCACTGCTGTTGGGGCGGCTGAACGCGCTGGTTTCGGAGGAGCGGAAAGCGCTGCTCCGCACCGAGGTTCCTCCAGCACCTTCGGGCCCAGCACGCTGAAGACTCCCCACGGCCCGTAGATGGCTCTGAGTCTCCTCCAGGATCTTCTGGGCAAGCTCCTGAGGATCCAGAGGCACAGTTTTTTCTTCCTGAGACTTGACAGTGCTGTCCGTCTCGGTACTGGACTGGTCCGATTCACCTGTATCTGAGCTGCTCACCTTACCCTTTACCTTCTGGAATGGGGAGTTCGGGCTGGGCGCCAGGCATGTTTTAACAGGGGACGTGGGGGTGCTGACACTGCCCCTGGACGATACAGTGTAGCCTCTCCCTGCTCCTGCACTGGACCCACCGACGACCCCCCTGCCCCCACGGTGGTGCCGCTGGCTGTGGCCCGGCGGCAGCGGCAAAGAGTCGCAGTGGCTTCCCAGCGGTTCGCTGCTGATGATGGAAAATCCTTCGTACTCCTCGTCCTCCCCGCGGGCCCCCGCCGTCGCCGCCGCCACAGCGGCAGCAGCTGCCCCATGAGGCGAGGAGCGACTCCGCGGAACATGAGGGTGTTTGTGGACGGAGTAGTGCGCCGTGGCCCCGCCGCGTTGCCGATGGCCGAGGAAATCGCACTCGGACTTGGAAACGCAGCTCATGGAGGAGGCTACAGAGCTCAGGCTGTAGACGGAGATGGCGTCCGAGGCCTGATTGTCCAGGCACGGAGGGGAGAAGGGGAGGCTTGAGTACCCCATGGGCAGGGGGTTGGACACGGACTGGGCTGAAGCTAGAGACTCGAGGGAAGACGAGCTGTCCAGGCTCAGACGCTTGGGAAGCTCCGTCGAGTCTGAACAAAGACAAAGAAGAGGAAAGGGAATGTGACAGCTGATCAAAACAACAGGATTGCTAAAAAAAGATCAATGCACTTTGTTGTGAAACATCCGATGACGCATGATATTATGACGACAGCACAATACATCATTTTTTCTCGTCATTGCAACTGGCGCCATAAACATCGCCAACGATTTTTGTGTAAGTGAAATACAATATCAGTAGGAAACTGCACTTTAAAAAAAAAGAGAGTCAATCTCAATATCACTTCACTACCACAACCAGACATGTACAATAGTTTTTCCTCGTCACTGTCGCACTGTTGCTTGCTCTGGAGGGAACTACTAGAACTGTTGGGTCCTTGTAAATTCTGGAGTGTGGTCTAGACCTGCTCTATCTGGTCTAGACCTGCTCTATCTGTAAAGTGTCTCGAGATAACTCTTGTTATTGAACGATGTGTGGAACAAGCTGCATTATTTTTCTGAAAATTTGCTTGATAGACACTTTTATGATAAAGATTTTTTTTTCAAAATGGGTCAAATTTGACCCGAGGACAACACAAGGGTTAATGGACAGGACAGCTAGGGGAGGAGGAGACATGCAGGAAATCATCACAGGTCGGACTTGAACCCTGGACCCCTGCGTTGAGGTATATACCTCTATGTATATGTGCGCCCGCTCTACCCACTGTTCCAACCAGCCACCGTATACTTACCGAACAGCGCCAGCAGAGACTGGAGTGCAAAGTGCAGGGTGCGGCGGTTGGCTAGCTTGCCGGTCTTCAGCACCACTTCTTCCTGGCCTACCTCGCACAAGTCAAATCCTGCACACACACAAAAGCACAACAGCTGTAACTCAACTTTAACATTTGACAGTGACTATATTTACATGCTCATATTATTTCAGTTATTGTCCCTATTCCGGAAACCCTGGTCACGGTAACATTAGTAGCTATAGTCTCAGATAACGAGACGTCGTGACCCAATTCGGACTCGGAATTAGGACTCCGTTTGCGGCCGTTGAGACTGAAACACAACCCCGCGGATTCCATACCAAAACAGCTCAGAAGTGTTTCCAAATGTCTCTGGTTTAGGGGCTCAGAAACGACAGAGCAGGGGGAATGAGAGGTGGGAACGTCAGAGCAGGGGGAATGAGAGGGGGGAACGTCAGAGCAGGGGGAATGAGAGGGGGGAACGTCAGAGCAGGGGGAATGAGAGGGGGAAACGCCAGAGCAGGGGGAATGAGAGGGGAAACGCCAGAGCAGGGGGAATGAGAGGGGGAAACACCAGAGCAGGGAGAATGAGAGGGGGGAACGCCAGAGCTGGGGGAATGAGAGGGGGGAATGCCAGAGCTGGGGGAATGAGAGGGGGAAACGCCAGAGCAGGGGGAATGAGAGGGGGAACGCCAGAGCAGGGGGAATGAGAGGGGAAACGCCAGAGCAGGGAGAATGAGAGGGGGGAACACCAGAGCAGGGGGAATGAGAGGGGGAACACCAGAGCAGGGAGAATGAGAGGGGGAACGTCAGAGCAGGGGGAATGAGAGGGGGAACGCCAGAGCAGGGGGAATGAGAGGGGGAAACGCCAGAGCAGGGGAATGAGAGGGGGAAACACCAGAGCAGGGGGAATGAGAGGGGGAAACGCCAGAGCAGGGGGAATGAGAGGGGGAAACGCCAGAGCAGGGAGAATGAGAGGGGGAACACCAGAGCAGGGGGAATGAGAGGGGGAAACGCCAGAGCAGGGGGAATGAGAGGGGGAACACCAGAGCAGGGGGAATGAGAGGGGGGAACGCCAGAGCAGGGGGAATGAGAGGGGGGAACACCAGAGCAGGGAGAATAAACCAGAGCCCGTTTTTCTCCCATCCCTGAATACTACGTGGACTAGCCAGTCCTGGCAAAGCAGGACTGGGGTAACAGCGGACTCACCGAGAGCAGCCAGGAACTCGTGGCAGCCTGGCAGTCTCCAGAGCTGCACACTGATGGACACCTGAATGGGCAGCAGGGAGAAATCCTGTTCTTTCTCTCCCGTCTGGAGTTGGACTAGCACCTGGTGGAGCTGGAGAAAGAGAGATAGATGAAAAAAGAGGGAAAAGAGGAGTGGAGTTAGGAACGAGCACAGGTGAATAACTCAATAAAGTGGTGAATTCTACTGGAGATGTGATTAATGGGTAAAAAAGAAATCGTGTTATCGTACAATTTCTATTCTATGAAGCATGAAATCATCCAGAGTGACTGTAGTTCCACGCTCTCAATTAGGACAATGCACGTTAATCAACATTTCTGTAAATGTGCCACTGTTAGCCAATCAGCTAATTTTCAACCTAGCATGCATGTCTTTATGGTGGGAAGAAACCGGAGCACCCGGAGGAAACCCACTTCTTCTTTTAATGCTCAAAATCCCTAAAATCAGACTGCAGGAATAATAATAATAATAATGTAATGTATACTTGTACACAGGAAAAAAACAAAAACAAAGACAATCAAGATCATTCAAATTGGCATGCAGCTTCTACAAAAGAAGGTGGGGTTGTTTTTTTAGCAGGAAAGAAAGTGGAGAGCGGAGGAAAAGCGCAGAATGGGATGGAGTGCAGGGAGGTGAAGGCACACTTACCATTGCCACCATGTTTTTTACAGCCTTCCGACCGCACGGTTAGGGGCAGGGGGAGAGAGAATAGGCTTTTAATCGCATGCACAAAGGCCATTCACAAAGGGTACAAGGGTTCGGGTCAACAAGAAGGATAACAGCAACAGAAGTGTTTCACAGTTTGATGCAATCGGCACACGCAGATTAGGCCGACCACGTTCCCTGTTCTGTGCATTGAGACCAGTATTTGCAGTATGAGGCAACACCAACTAACTGTATAGTATTTCACTTTAAGCGTTTGATAGCCACGTGTTGCATGTAAGTAAGTAAGTAAGTAAAATTTATTTGTATAGCACTTTTCTCAGATGAAGATCACAAAGTGCTTCACAACAAAAGGAAGCATTAACAACTCTCATAAATACAATGCATCACAAAAACAAAACAAAAGAATAACACGTACACATAAGACCAGCCTAACCACCCTACAATCTAGTTAAAAGCCTCTTTAAAAAGCAGAGTTTTCAACTGAGTAACTGATGTAAACAGGGATAAAGGCGTCACAGTAATTCTCCGGGATCACCAGCTCAGGTGCAAGAGAACAGGACTCAGATTGTAGTGTAGACTTTGTACTCTAACGGCTGCTCGGGCAGATTAAGCTGCACTTTGAGTCGCCGGGGCATTAACGTCTATCCGGTCCACGTAACTAAGTTATGCAATCATATATCCCTAAAATATTCTCTTCTAGCAAGAGCCTCATGGGATAAAGGCATGTCAAAGTTTCAGAGAAAGTAAGAGGGGCTGTCTCAAGAACTCTTTACACAGAACAATAGCAATGGTGTTTTGTTATTTGAGCCCAAAGAGCAGATTTCTATCAGATTTAACCCTCGTGGTGTCCTCGGGTCAAATTTGACCCCTTTCTAAAAAGTTTCTATAGCAGAAATTTGGGTTTCTTTCAAACAAATTGTTCAAAAAAGTAACGTGGATGGTTCCCTACAACGCTCCTCACACGTTAAATAAATAATCAGGTCACTACTTTCATTGAATTTGGGTGTTTTTTGTTAATTTCATGTCATTTGGAGAAAAAAATAATTGATAAAAGAAGTTGTGCGTGACAAAAAAATGTAAAAAAAAAGACAAATAAAAGTGTCAATAACAGTGACTAAAATGTGAAAAAATGAAAAAATATAAAGTGACAAAAATGTCAAAAAAAAGTCCATCCATCCATCTTCATCCGCTTATCCGGTATCGGGTTGCGGGGGCAGCAGCTCCAGTAGGGGACCCCAAACTTCCCTTTCCCGAGCCACATCAACCAGCTCCGACTGGGGGATCCCGAGGCGTTCCCAGGCCAGGTTGGAGATATAATCTCTCCACCTAGTCCTGGGTCTTCCCCGAGGCCTCCTCCCAGCTGGACGTGCCTGGAACACCTCCCTAGGGAGGCGCCCTGGAGGCATCCTTACCAGATGCCCGAACCACCTCAACTGGCTCCTTTCGACGCGAAGGAGCAGCGGCTCTACTCCGAGCTCCTCTCGGATGACTGAGCTTCTCACCCTATCTCTAAGGGAGACGCCAGCCACCCTCCTGAGGAAACCCATTTCGGCCGCTTGTACCCTGGACCTCGTTCTTTCGGTCATGACCCAGCCTTCATGACCATAGGTGAGGGTAGGAACGAAAATTGCCCGGTAGATCGAGAGCTTTGCCTTCTGGCTCAGCTCTCTTTTCACAACGGTGCGATAAACTGAATGTAATACCGCACCAGCTGCTCCGATTCTCCGACCAATCTCACGCTCCATAGTCCCCTCACTCGCGAACAAGACCCCAAGGTACTTAAACTCCTTCACTTGGGGTAAGGACTCACTCCCTACCCGAAGAAAGCACTCCATCGGTTTCCTGCTGAGAACCATGGCCTCAGATTTAGAGGTGCTGATCCTCATCCCAGCCGCTTCACACTCGGCTGCGAACCGATCCAGTGAGTGCTGGAGGTCACAGGCCGATGACGCCATCAAGACCACATCATCTGCAAAAAGCAGCGATGAGATCCCGAGCCCACCGAACTGCAACCCCTCCCGGCCCCGACTACGCCTCGATATCCTGTCCATAAATATTACAAACAGGATTGGTGACAAAGCGCAGCCCTGGCGGAGGCCAACCCTCACCTGGAACGAGTCCGACTTACTGCCGAGAACCCGGACACAGCTCTCGCTTTGGTCATACAGAGATTGGATGGCCCTGAGAAGGGACCCCTCACCCCATACTCCCGCAGCACCTCCCACAATTTCTCCCGGGAACGCCTTCTCCAGATCCACAAAACACATGTAGACTGGTTGGGCATACTCCCAGGCCCCTCCAAGATCCTTGCGAGAGTGAAGATCTGATCCGTTGTTCCACGGCCAGGACGGAATCCACATTGTTCCTCTTCAATCCGAGGTTCGACTATCGGCCGAACCCTCCTTTCCAGCACCTTGGAGTAGACTTTACCAGGGAGGCTGAGAAGTGTGATACCCCTGTAATTGGCACACACCCTCTGGTCCCCCTTTTTGAATAGGGGAACCACCACCCCGGTCTGCCACTCCTTAGGCACCGTCCCAGACTTCCACGCAATGTTGAAGAGGCGTGTCAACCAAGACATCCCCTCCACACCCAGAGCTTTCAGCATTTCTGGACGGATCTCATCAATCCCTGGGGCTTTGCCACTGTGGAGTTGTTTGACTACCTCAGCGACTTCCACCAGGGAAATTGACGACAATCCCCCATCATCCTCCAGCTCTGCCTCTACCACAGAGGGCGTGTCAGCTGGATTTAGGAGTTCCTCAAAGTGCTCCTTCCACCGCTCTATTACCTCCCCAGTTGAGGTCAACAACGTCCCATCCTTACTGTATACAGCTTGGATGATTCCTCGCTTCCCCCTCCTAAGGTGGCGAACGGTTTTCCAGAAGGTCAAAAAAAAATGACAAGTGTAAAAAATAAAAAACATTTAAAAATTTGGAAAAACACCCAAAAATTTCAAAAGGCTCAGCAAAAATCGACAAACATCAAGAGAAAGACACAAAAGGGTCAAAAAAGACGACCAAAACGTTGATTAAAGGGTTTTCATTAGAAATTTTGACTCAGAAAAACAGGAATTTGCAGGTCGGCGACACAACGGTTAAAGATATGAATGTATTTCTAATTTTTAGAAGAAGAAAAATGGTCCAAGTTCCATGTTTTCTACCTGAAATCAGCTCCTTACCTTATTTCCTGATAAACATGTATTCCTGAATCAGAACATTATTCTGGATATGACACTTATGTTGTTTCCATAGTGATTTTTAACATGAATTATAACCTGATGATTAAAAACGAACCCCACTTCCATCTTTAATAGTGTTCTAGTAGAGACTGATTCATTCCCTGAACATAGATGTTATCTCAGCTGTTGGAAATGGAGATAAAGACAATATTTGTTGATAGATTATGAAGTAAAATTGAATTTCAGAATTGTTTTTAAAACCCCAAATAAGTCCCGAGTCAGTTTGACCCGAGGGACACGAGAAGGTCCCGACAGGGAAGACACCACGAGGGTTAATACATCATAGGACAACACAAGGGTTAAGGACGCAGTAGCATGTACTCAAGCGGGGGGGGGTGGCCTACCCGATTGATGAGCTGCTCCCCGGCCTCTGAAGCTGTGATGAGTTTGCACAAAGCCTGGAGAGCGGGCGGCGGCAGACCTAAGAGATGGGATCAGAGGAACGTCCTCATTAGTCAGACACAGCCCAGACTGAGAAGCTCTAGGACCAAACAGGAGATATGGGGGGGGGATGTGAACCGAAACACTGAATACAGAACCGGTCGGTGATGTAATCACCGAATCAGTAAAGGGCCTGATGCACCGAGCAGAAGAAAGTAGCACCCATGACACCCAAAGCACGACCACATGCAATGTATCATCATATAAGACGCAATGCAGCGTATGAGCAGCAGCGGCTCTGTTCACAGTAGAGCCCGACCGATATATCAGCGGGCCGATACTATCGGCCGATATTAGGCATTTACCGATTTATCGGCATTTATAATGGCCGATTTAATAAGAAAAGATTTCTTTTTTTCTCTCTGTCTCTCTCTCTCTGTCTCTCTCTCTCTCTCTCTGTCTCTCTCTCTCTCTCTCTCTCTCTCTCTCTCTCTCTGTCTCTCTCTGTCTCTCTCTGTCTCTCTCTCCGTCTCTCTCTCTCTCTCTGTCTCTCGCTGTCTCTCGCTGTCTCTCGCTGTCTCTCTCTGTCTCTCTCTGTCTCTCTCTGTCTCTCTCTCTCTCTCTCTCTCTCTCTCTCTCTCTCTCTCTCTTCTCTCTCTGTCTCTCTCTCTCTCTCTCTCTCTCTCTCTCTCTCGCTGTCTGTCTCTCTCTCTCTCTTTCTCTCTCTGTCTCTCTCTGTCTCTCTCTCTCTGTCTCTCGCTGTCTGTCTCTCTCTCTCTCTCTTTCTCTCTCTGTCTCTCGCTGTCTGTCTCTCTCTCTCTCTTTCTCTCTCTGTCTCTCTCTGTCTCTCTCTCTCTCGCTGTCTGTCTCTCTCTCTCTCTTTCTCTCTCTGTCTCTCTCTCTCTCTCTCTCTCTCTCTCTCTCTGTCTCTCGCTGTCTCTCGCTGTCTGTCTCTCTCTCTCTCTCTCTGTCTCTCTCTCCGTCTCTCTCTCTCTCTCTCTGTCTCTCTCTCTCAAAACGCTTCAGTAAAAATATGTAAAAATATTGTCATAATCTGGTCGCCTATTTTTCTTTTTTTTATCTATCATAGACAATCAGCACAGACATACACAGAGAGATAAAGAAGTATCTGTGACCAAAAATTTGAAATAAATAAGTGAATAAATAAGAATGAATGAAAAAAAAAAAAAGTAATAAAAATAAAAATAAAGGGGGTGTCAGGGGTGATCGCTCTCTTCTTTAAAAACATTTTGAGCAAGACAGAGGTCCTTCTGATCTGATCATCTTGATATGAAACAAGCAGGCTAGGAGCACGCTCTCATACACATTAACTATACACATTAAATATTATGAGAACAGCTGATTTCTGGCGGTATTTGTGCGTACGATGCAGTGGAGTCCTGCCGCGGCAGAGTCCTGCAGAGTCCTGCAGAGTCCTGCAGAGTCCTGCCGCGGCAGAGTCCTGCAGAGTCCTGCAGAGTCCTGCCGCGGCAGAGTCCTGCAGAGTCCTGCAGAGTCCTGCCGCAGCAGAGTCCTGCCGCGGCAGAGTCCTGCAGAGTCCTGCAGAGTCCTGCAGAGTCCTGCCACAGCAGAGTCCTGCCGCAGCTGGTTTCAGGTACATACCCAGCAGGGACTGTAAAGTGGTGCTGCACTGCTGCAGCCTGTCCCCGGGGTCAGCGGTGGGGAAGAAGACCGCGGCGGGCATACCGCTGCCCACCGAGTCCAGACGGAAGCCCACAGCGGTCAGCAGCGCCTGCCAGCCGGGGACCCCCCCCACCTTGTTCTCCACACTCTGCTGGGATGTATACATGGAGTTACGCTGGCCGTTCTGTATCCTCTGAAGAGACTTCTCCACCTGCAAGAACCAGCGAAGGGCACAGTCGTCAGTGTGTCTGCACACACACAATTACAGACTTTGCTGTAATTTCTACAGTTACCACAAAATGCTCAGTGAAATACCATAATGTTCTGGTTCATTACTGTAATAAGCATTGCATTATGGGTAGTAACATTTCATTTCCAGTGATTTACTGTATATTTTGAATTTGCGGTAGTCTGCTGTAACACAACAGCAGTAGTGCTACTGTAGTTGAATAAGACAGTGTGTGTGTGAGTGTATGTGCGTGCGTCGTGTGCGTGCGTGCATGTGTATGTGTGTGTGTGTGTCTATGTCTCACCAGATGGAGTAAAACTCTCAGAGCATCACGTGCTCTATCTGGATACTGCAGAATCTCTGCCAGCGCCTGGCCAATGAGGGACGAGGGGCTGTTGAGCTTTACATCATTACCAATCAGCATGTATCCTGGACAGAAAACAAGCAATTAAACAGAGCTCCATTACACAAAGCCATCTCTTTTTCATTATGAGAATGCAGAATGAAGCCAGTAGTGTGTCCAACCTGCCCAGTTGGAGGGGTGCGAGTACTGCTTGCTGCTCTGGACAGTCTTCATGGCGTCTGCCAGCGCTGCACTGGCCTTGGTCCCGTTGAGCAGCGCGGTGTAGAAGGCGTGGACAAACACTTTGGACGCTGCGACGGGGACAGGCCACAGGGACACGAGGGCACACTGGGCCCCGGCAGCCAGGAAGGCCCTGGTTAGTCCCACCACACCATCTGCTGTCACTTTGCTGCTGGACTCCTGGTACGACCTGCAGCCACACCAGCCAGAGCAGTGAATTAGCAAGCTATTAGCATAATAGCTATTAGCATAGCATTTGAAGGCAAGGCTGCTTTATCTGTAGAGCACATTTCAGCAACAGAGAAGATTACAATAGTAAAAGTTACAGTGCAGTATAAGAAATTAAACATTATCCCTTGTGTTGTCCTCCCGGGTCAAAAATGGACAAAAATGTGACATTTTCGTCCCTTTTTCAGACTTTTTTTTAGTTTTCACTAACACCACCTTACTGGTTTTACACAACTTTTTTGGAATTTATGGTCAATAACCCTTATTTATTTAGAATTATACCTAATATTTGAGTTAAAAAAAGCAGAAATTATGAATTATTTTGACTAATAGTTAAGATCAGAGGAATCCAATCCATTTTTTGTGGTATTTTGGATAAAAAGAAACTCATATTTCAGATATAGACATAGTTAAAAACAGTTAAACATATAAAAGCAGATAAAATAGCCCCCCCCACACACACACACACACACACACACGTTATCGGGGCGCAGTAACCATTTTGTGGAAACCCAAACTTTGTTGACCAATCAGGTCGCTCTACACAAGCAGAACCACATGTCTTTACCATCTCATCCATCCACCACGGGCCCCGCGGGATCATGGGACTTTGTACTCTGGTTACCCTGGTAACCAAGAGTGAAAATACTTCTCTTTACACTACAATATAGTCGTCACTATGAGGCTTAGTGTAATCACGGCAGACTTTGCAAAATCCTGAACCGCTCCAACTGTTTCTTGTAGATTTTCCCATAAAATCTCCGTCACATTGATTGGAGAAAGTTGGAGTTGAAGTCATATATTCGTTTCCTGCTCAGAAATAACCCCACATGGCACCACCCTAATCTCACAAATTGTTAACAAAAACACCCCAAATTCACTCAGTTAACTTCAATATTTGTCTCAGCCAACAACAATGGTAATTTCCCCGTTTCGTTGCTTAATCAGTGAACCATTATGTGGAAACCCGAACTTTGTTGACCAATCAGGTCGCTATTCTATTCTATTGATATGTCGCTATCAGCTGGAACTTAAGCACTAATACAACTTACAACTAGACGTGATCCATTTTGTCATTTTGAAAAACTTTGTTTGCAAAGTTTTGCTTGAATGTTGTGCGATTCAGTGCAAAAATGAATGGAAACCCCTTCAAATGTCTCAAATCAATCTGATATACCAATTTGACCCTAAAACAGCGTCATGTGACGTCATCACCAGGTTTTTATTGGCTTTAAAGCCGTTGGATGGAGACACACTTTCACCAGATTTATTCACATGAGTGTTTTTTAACGAACTTCAGATAATTCGATTGACACGTAGATGGAAACTTAGCTAATGACTTAAAAACTCAGTGACATAATGACAGATTGTCTTTGGATGGGCGATGGCGTCAGACGTGAGTTATTGAGTTCATATTAAACTGAGAGAAATGAGAGGTATTCTCTCTGTAATGAAGAACATTTGCAGGTCTCCCCCATTGTCACTATTCCTGGACACAGCACGGTTGATTCCACTCTTCAATCCATAAGATTTCACTAATTAAACCAGGTTTTTGATCTGCACCCACACACGTACAGTATGAGTCAGCCTGTTCAGACCAGAAAAAGCCAACTATCCAATATGTGAGTTTTCTGTTGCACGCCTAAAACAACCAAAGGAAAGCCTCTTTTGCCAACCTACCCCAGCACCACCAGCTTGATGGGCAACCTCAGGTCCAGTATATCCGCAGCTGTGAGCAGGAACTCCTGCAGGGGCGGACTGTCACAAATGCTCTCCACGTCACTGCTGTCGTCCTGCATGTGCAGAGACTCGGGGATGGTGTAGCCGCTTCCGATGGAGCCCTTCCTGCCCCGGCCACTGCTGCCTCTTCTACCCCCTGCACCTCTCCCCACGGTTCCAACTCCCACGTTTGCACCTGCTCCACCGGGGACGCTCTCAGGGTTTGGGGTGAGCACCAGAGCCGCTAGTTTCCAGGAAATGTGGGTGGCAAAGTGGGCGCACTCCGCCTGTGTGAGGGCACTCATCACCCGCTCCTTGGTGGCAGCAGTGCCGGCCAGCGGTTGGCAGCCCAGCAGCTCTGCCACCATTAGGGCCTCCTCCTCTGCAGAGGGCATGGGTCCCCACAGCCAGCGGTCCATCACGGGAGACGGCAGCCGGGGGTTTCCCACCACCGCTGCCATGGAGACACCGCCACAAGGAGCCGGTCCAGGGCGCCGGGAGTGAGCCTAGGAGCACAAAAACAAAGTTTGAAAAAGATGGTTTAACAACAAGTCCAAATAGTTCCCCTTTACTTAAAGTGGTCATATTATGCTTTTGGGCTTTTCCTTTTCCTCTTTTGTACATGTTATACATTTACAAAGTGAAAAAGCCCAAAGTCTGACTGGCTAGTAGTCCTTACCTAGGTACTGTCAGGGCCCTCATACTCTGCTTCTGACTGGCTAGTAGTCTTTACCTAGGTACTGTCAGGACCCTCACAATCTGCTTCTGACTGGCTAGTAGTCTTTACCTAGGTACTGTCAGGACCCTCACAATCTGCTTCTGACTGGCTAGTAGTCCTTACCTAGGTACTGTCAGGGCCCTCATACTCTGCTTCTGACTGGCTAGTAGTCTTTACCTAGGTACTGTCAGGACCCTCACAATCTGCTTCTGACTGGCTAGTAGTCCTTACCTAGGTACTGTCAGGGTCCTCATACTCTGCTTCTGACTGGCTAGTAGTCTTTACCTAGGTACTGTCAGGACCCTCATAATCTGCTTCTGACTGGCTAGTAGTCCTTACCTAGGTACTGTCAGGACATGTCCTCACACTCTGCTTCTGACTGGCTAGTAGTCCTTACCTAGGTACTGCAAGATGCCTCACTCTGTAGCTAAAACAGAGAGCTCAACACACAGGGGGAAAAGAGGAGCTGCAGCAATGTGCAGTACAACAAAAATATGGTGTTTTTTGAAAATGAAACCATGGAAACCTATTCTGGTACAAGCTCAAAATACAATTATGGACCTGAAAATGAGCAGAATATGAGCACTTTAAGAAGTTAGTGATACTTGACTAAAGCTTAATAGTGCGGCATCATTATAAAGTGTTTCAAATCAATGTACGGCGTGATATTTGTAGTCATGTGAAGGAGAAGGCCAACCTTTGCGCTGGTTCCAAGGCCATGGATGGAGGGAACGGCGATGAGGCTGAAGCGCTCGTACAGGTATTCGTTGGACGAGCTTCCTTTCAGCAGAGCGAAGGGGATGAGGTAGAGCTCTCCCTCCAGCACCATCACCAGCTGTCGGTGTCGGCCCACGGGCCCGCTGGAGTGCATCAAGCCCTGCTGGACAAACGGCTCGGGTCAGTGAAAATACTCATACTTCACAACATTCATGGGCACTGCATTTCTGAGAGTGATTATTTTTATGTTTATTCTTATGTATGTGTGTATATGCGTGATATATGTGTATATATGTGAGTATATGTGTGTATATGTGTGATATATGTGTGATATATGTGTATATATGTGAGTATATGTGTGTATATGTGTGATATATGTGTGATATATGTGTGAGTATATGTGATTGTTGTGTTATGGTTGTCTTGCTACTGGATGCCTAAAATTTCCTTTGGGATGAATAAAGTATCTATCTATCTATCTATCTATCTATCTATCTATCTATCTATCTATCTATCTATCTATCTATCTATCTATCTATCTATCTATCTATCTCTGTCTCTCTCTCTATCTTTCTCTCTTTCTCTCTCTATCTATCTCTTCATCTATATATCTCTCACCATCTACCTATCTCTCTCTTTCTAGCTCTCTATCTATCTATTTATCTCTCTCTCTCTTTCTCGCTATCTCTCTCACTCTATGTATCTCTCTATCTCTCTTTGTCTCTCTCTCTATCTAGCTCTCTATCTATATCTCTGTCTCTCTCAGTCCATATCTATCTATCTATCTATCTATCTATCTATCTATCTATCTATCTATCTATCTATCTATCTATCTATCTATCTATCTATCTCTCTATCTATCTATCTATCTATCTATCTATCTATCTATCTATCTATCTATCTATCTATCTATCTATCTATCTATCTATCTCTCTCTCTCTCTCTCTCTCTCTCTCTATCTCTCTCTCTCTATCTATCTCTCTCTCCATCGGTGCGATGAGCAGATCTTAAAGCGCCCGCTATCTCTATCTATCTATCTATCTATCTATCTATCTATCTATCTATCTATCTATCTATCTATCTATCTATCTATCTATCTATCTATCTATCTCTATCTCTATCTATCTCTCTATCTATCTATCTATCTATCTATCTATCTATCTATCTCTCTCTCTATCTATCTCTCTATCTATCTATCTATCTATCTATCTCTATCTCTATCTATCTCTCTATCTATCTATCTATCTATCTCTCTCTCTATCTCTATCTCTCTCTCTCTCTCTCTCTCTCTCTCTCTCTAACTCTCTGGAGGAGCCCTCACCCCCTCCATCGGTGCGATGAGCAGATCATAAAGCGCCCGCTATCTCTATCTATCTCTCTATCTATCTATCTCTATCTCTATCTCTATCTCTATCTCTATCTCTATCTCTATCTCTCTCTCTCTCTCTCTCTCTAACTCTCTGGAGGAGCCCTCACCCCCTCCATCGGTGCGATGAGCAGATCATAAAGCGCCCGGAGCGGGGGCTTCCCGAGGCTGCTGGAGCGCCGAGGCAGCGAGGAGCTGCCGTCTTTGGCGGGCGACATGGTGTTGCTGAACAGGCTGGTCATACTCTGGCAGCTCCTGCACAAACAACGCAAACAAACACTCCCTTCAGCGTCCACCTCGTACTTCTACTTTCATGCTGCAGAGCCACATCAATGACGGCTGGCCCCGTGAACGCCTGCAGAGAAACGCCAAGACGGATCAACAGCAGAACCAGGGTCTCATCTTTAATTATAGAGGGGGGTCGAGTAGGAACACAGAGAAATAAGTCTTACTTAATAGGCAATAGAGTGAGGTGATTACCCTGGTGGCAAATAACTAAGCTAACCAAGGTGGCATCAATGATATCACATCCTGTTTACCACATCATGCAGTTACACACTGTAAGTAATGGCTGTCAAATCTACTTATTTCCTTTAGATTTCATTTATTTTTAATTATTTGTTTGTATGTGAGTATGTAGTATATGTATGTACACGTACAGTATGTATGTCTGTATGTGTGTGTGTACATATGTATGAATATGATATCATATGATATATGTAATATGTTAATATGTGTGTAAGTATATGTGTATGTATGTATTTGTATATACTGTATGTATATTATTTATTTTTTCTCAACTATCTATATTAATTAACAGTTTATTGTCTAATATTTATTGGTTTGAATGGGGAGGATAGGAGTGATTTTGGTGTGATTGAGAGCTCGTTTTTGTCCCAGGACTAGGTGGAGGGACGTCCAGCTGGGAGGAGGTCTCGGGGAAGACCCAGGACTAGGTGGAGGGACGTCCAGCTGGGAGGAGGCCTCGGGGAAGACCCAGGACTAGGTGGAGGGACGTCCAGCTGGGAGGAGGCCTCTGGGAAGACCCAGGACTAGGTGGAGAGATTATATCTCCAACCTGGCCTGGGAACGCCTCGGGATCCCCCCAGTCGGAGCTGGTTGATGTTGCTCAAGGGAAGTTTGGGGTCCCCTGCTGGAGCTGCTGCCCCCGAGACCGGATAAGCGGATGGATAGATGGATGGATGGATGGATGGATGGATGGATGGATGGATGGATGGATGGATGGATGGACGGATGGATAAATCCCACAGTGGACATTTAGTCCTAAAAAATCTATAGCTCTTTAGTAGCTCTTTTACATATCAACAGATGGGTTGTAATTAAAAATAATGAAATAATTTGAAATAATCAAAGTCTCTGTTAGAAAAATACACATGTGTACAGCATGGAAACACGGGTCTCATGTCTCAAACTGTCCGTTAACATCAAACCATGCTGCTGTAAGACATACGTGCTGGGAACGTAGCCTACGAGCTACATGTCTAAGTTGCTTCATATGTTACATCAGATAAGAGACAAAACTCATCTGAGTGTGTGTGTGTGTGTGTGTGTGTGTGTGTGTGTGTGTGGCAGCAGTACAAAGCTGCTTGAGAAGAGCGCGATCCAACCCTCTCATCTTACAGTAGAGGCTCGTCTTTCTGTCTCTAACATGCTGGCTGTCAGATGTAAAGACAGATGAAGGCAGGCCGTACTGGCTCTCCATTGTGATGTGCTTTAATCTCTCTGGGAACACATCTCCACCTATAAAGGTGGGGGGGGGAAATCAATACAGCATAGCATCGCGATATTTTTAGTGGCAATACTGTATCGATACCCAGGTGCAAAGCATGGAGCTTTTATTACATATTATATTATATATTATATATGTGTTGGTCAGTTTCTCCCATTTTGCAGCAATAACATTGACGTGAGAGGACTGAGACTGAGAAATGTTTCTTTTTAGATGAAACAGATGTTGATAAGTTTCCTTTTGGGGACGTCATTTGAAATTGGGGAAAAATTAGAAGTTGGAAAAATGTAATAAATTGCAATATGTCGCAGAATATTGCAATATGTATAAAAAAAAATCGCAATAATATCGTATCGTGGCATAAGTATCGTGATGATATTGTATCGGGAGGCGACTGGTGATCCCCCCCCACCACTATAAAGCACGGACCCTGTGTGTGTGTATGTGTGTGTGTGTGTGTGTGTGTGTGTGCGTTGTCTTTCATGTTGTTCATCTGATCTACTTCACACTTGTCGGGCGTGTTGTTGGGTACTCCCTCAACTTGCCATTTGGAATTTGAGGCTGTTAGGAATTAATAAATATTAATAAATATTAATAAATATGAATGAAACGAAGCGAGCGCACAGTAAAGGTTGAGGGAAAGAGTTCCTCTGGCACTAGCATATATAATTTCACATGAGACTCACTCTGACATCTCTCCATTAGTGAAAGTATAGGACCTGAGCATGTGTGTGTAGTTCAGGCCTGTGTGTAATGTGTGTAATAACAACAGAGTGTAAATTGAAATTTCCCCTTGTGGGACTAATAAAGTATATATTATTATTATTATTATTATGAGACACAAGCCATTTCTCTGCTGAACAGCTGACTACTGACCCACAGTGTCAGGTTCAGTTCTAGTCAATAACCCAGTAACACGGTCTCTACAGCACCTGGTTACTGGTTCCACTATTATTCCACTTATTTAGTATTATTCATCATTCCCATTCTCATATCTCACTTATTATTTATTATTTACTATTTACTCATCATTCCCATTCTCACATCTCTCTTATTTGTTATTTATTCATCATCTCATTTCCTATTTTTAGAACTGTCCATAATGTTAATTCTGTTCATATAATAACATAATACTATTTATTCCAGTATCTTTGCACTATGCTCCATATTTAAATTTTTGTTCTGTTTAGAGTATGTATATATTGTGTATATATTAGTGTGTATATTTTTTGTTTTTGGTTGTTTTTGTATGTAAGCACAATGTGAGCAAACCATGCTCCAAAGAAAATTCCTCGTATGTGTCCTCATACCTGGCAATAAAGCTGATTCTGATTCTGATTCTGATGTCAATATGAAAAGCTCCACTAGATGGCAGTAACGCGCTGTGCAGAGACATCGAACTCGGCAGAACAACCGAGGGAGGGGGTCCTCCCGCCCTCACAGGGACCTTCTCTACATGCAGCACAATCAATTTCAAATTTGCTTTATTGGCATGAATGTAACAACAATATTGCCAAAGCATCATACAAACTACATAAGAACAATCAACCCCATACATTTAATTAAATCGTGTGTGTGTGTGTGTGTGTGTGTGTGTGTGTTAGAAAAATTTTAATATATTAAAAAATTAAAATAAATAAATTAAACAGCAAGCGTTGTGTGTGTGTGTGTTAAAAAAAATCTTAAAAATTTAAATAAAATAATAAATAAAACAGTAAGCGTGTGTATGTGTTAAAAAAAAGAAATATATATTAAAATTTCAATTTACCGTCACAGAGGAGCGAAAAACCTCAGAAAATTCACATTTAAGAAGCGGGAGTCAGAGAACTTAACATAAAAATCTATTTCTCAAATTCAATTAATTGATTATCAGAATAGTTGTCGAGGTAATCCATTAATCTCTAACGTACCGAGGACCGTGCTAATCGTTAGGGTTAGAAGCCTTTCGTTGCTGCAGGCACACAGCTCCATCTGCTCCACCAGCCCCCTGGCTCTGCCCTCCTACGGACTTCTGCTCAATTTTCCTTCAGTACACCGTCTGGGTTGGCGGCATATTCACAGGGACCACTAAGGTCTATATAAAAGAGACTTCAGATACAGTATTAGGGACCACTAAGGTCTATATAAAGAGACTTCAGATACAGTATTAGGGACCACTAAGGTCTATATAAAGAGACTTCAGATACAGTATTAGGGACCACTAAGGTCTATATAAAAGAGACTTCAGATACAGTATTAGGGACCACTAAGGTCTATATAAAGAGACTTCAGATACAGTATTAGGGACCACTAAGGTCTATATAAAAGAGACTTCAGATACAGTATTAGGGACCACTAAGGTCTATATAAAAGAGACTTCAGATACAGTATTAGGGGACCACTAAGGTCTATATAAAGAGACTTCAGATACAGTATTAGGGGACCACTAAGGTCTATATAAAGAGACTTCAGATACAGTATTAGGGACCACTAAGGTCTATATAAAAGAGACTTCAGATACAGTATTAGGGACCACTAAGGTCTATATAAAGAGACTTCAGATACAGTATTAGGGACCACTAAGGTCTATATAAAAGAGACTTCAGATACAGTATTAGGGACCACTAAGGTCTATATAAAGAGACTTCAGATACAGTATTAGGGACCACTAAGGTCTATATAAAGAGACTTCAGATACAGTATTAGGGACCACTAAGGTCTATATAAAGAGACTTCAGATACAGTATTAGGGACCACTAAGGTCTATATAAAAGAGACTTCAGATACAGTATTAGGGACCACTAAGGTCTATATAAAGAGACTTCAGATACAGTATTAGGGACCACTAAGGTCTATATAAAGAGACTTCAGATACAGTATTAGGGACCACTAAGGTCTATATAAAAGAGACTTCAGATACAGTATTAGGGACCACTAAGGTCTATATAAAGAGACTTCAGATACAGTATTAGGGACCACTAAGGTCTATATAAAGAGACTTCAGATACAGTATTAGGGACCACTAAGGTCTATATAAAAGAGACTTCAGATACAGTATTAGGGACCACTAAGGTCTATATAAAAGAGACTTCAGATACAGTATTAGGGACCACTAAGGTCTATATAAAAGACTTCAGATACAGTATTAGGGACCACTAAGGTCTATATAAAGAGACTTCAGATACAGTATTAGGGGACCACTAAGGTCTATATAAAAGAGACTTCAGATACAGTATTAGGGACCACTAAGGTCTATATAAAAGAGACTTCAGATACAGTATTAGGGGACCACTAAGGTCTATATAAAGAGACTTCAGATACAGTATTAGGGGACCACTAAGGTCTATATAAAGAGACTTCAGATACAGTATTAGGGACCACTAAGGTCTATATAAAGAGACTTCAGATACAGTATTAGGGACCACTAAGGTCTATATAAAGAGACTTCAGATACAGTATTAGGGACCACTAAGGTCTATATAAAAGAGACTTCAGATACAGTATTAGGGACCACTAAGGTCTATATAAAGAGACTTCAGATACAGTATTAGGGACCACTAAGGTCTATATAAAAGAGACTTCAGATACAGTATTAGGGACCACTAAGGTCTATATAAAAGAGACTTCAGATACAGTATTAGGGACCACTAAGGTCTATATAAAGACACTTCAGATACAGTATTAGGGACCACTAAGGTCTATATAAGAGACTTCAGATACAGTATTAGGGACCACTAAGGTCTATATAAAAGAGACTTCAGATACAGTATTAGGGACCACTAAGGTCTATATAAAGAGACTTCAGATACAGTATTAGGGACCACTAAGGTCTATATAAAAGAGACTTCAGATACAGTATTAGGGGACCACTAAGGTCTATATAAAGAGACTTCAGATACAGTATTAGGGACCACTAAGGTCTATATAAAAGAGACTTCAGATACAGTATTAGGGACCACTAAGGTCTATATAAAAGAGACTTCAGATACAGTATTAGGGACCACTAAGGTCTATATAAAAGAGACTTCAGATACAGTATTAGGGACCACTAAGGTCTATATAAAAGACACTTCAGATACAGTATTAGGGACCACTAAGGTCTATATAAAGAGACTTCAGATACAGTATTAGGGACCACTAAGGTCTATATAAAAGAGACTTCAGATACAGTATTAGGGACCACTAAGGTCTATATAAGAGACTTCAGATACAGTATTAGGGACCACTAAGGTCTATATAAAAGACTTCAGATACAGTATTAGGGACCACTAAGGTCTATATAAAAGAGACTTCAGATACAGTATTAGGGGACCACTAAGGTCTATATAAGAGACTTCAGATACAGTATTAGGGGACCACTAAGGTCTATATAAAGAGACTTCAGATACAGTATTAGGGACCACTAAGGTCTATATAAAAGAGACTTCAGATACAGTATTAGGGACCACTAAGGTCTATATAAAAGAGACTTCAGATACAGTATTAGGGACCACTAAGGTCTATATAAAAGAGACCATAAACAACACACTGCTCTGTTGGAACATTACTTAATTCGGCTTTTTACACTGACCTAATTTTCTAGCTGCGATGTAACTGATTGGTGGAGCCACTCGGCTTCGTCACCGACGTCTTCATCAACGTCCCCAAACAATGTCATCGCACTTTTATCACTGTGAATGAAAACACATTCAATTAGACGCTGAGTGGGATTAGACACGGGGACACCGTCATTATCACCTTCTCATAGTAATCCTGCCAGGGTCCCTGGTGAAGATGAGAGCTCCGTGGTAAAAACAGGGCAATCGATGAAGATACCACACCAGGAACAGAGGTGTAACGATACTAGAGCTGCAATGATTAATCGATTAGTTAAATAGACTAGTTAATTAATCGCCAATTAATCTACATTAATCTCTATGTGGTACTACACATGTAATGTACTACACATCTAATGTACCACACATCTGATGTACTACACATCTAATGTACTACACATGTAATGTACTACACATCTGATGTACTACACATGTAATGTACTACACATCTAATGTACCACACATCTAATGTACTACACATGTAATGTACTACACATCTAATGTACTACACATGTAATGTACTACACATCTAATGTACCACACATCTGATGTACTACACATGTAATGTACTACACATCTAATGTACTACACATGTAATGTACTACACATCTAATGTACTACACATGTAATGTACTACACATCTAATGTACTACACATCTAATATACTACACATGTAATGTACTACACATGTAATGTACTACACATGTAATGTACTACACATCTAATGTACTACACATCTAATGTACTACACATGTAATGTACTACACATCTAATGTACTACACATGTAATGTACTACACATCTAATGTACTACATATGTAATGTACTACACATCTAATGTACAACACATGTAATGTACTACACATGTAATGTACTACACATCTAATGTACAACACATGTAATGTACTACACATCTAATGTACTACACATGTAATGTACTACACATGTAATGTACTACACATCTAATGTACTACACATCTGATGTACTACACATGTAATGTACTACACATCTAATGTACTACACATCTAATGTACTACACATGTAATGTACTACACATCTAATGTACAACACATGTAATGTACTACACATCTAATGTACTACACATGTAATGTACTACACATGTAATGTACTACACATCTAATGTACCACACATCTGATGTACTACACATGTAATGTACTACACATCTAATGTACTACACATCTAATGTACTACACATGTAATGTACTACACATCTAATGTACTACACATGTAATGTACTACACATCTAATGTACCACACATCTGATGTACTACACATGTAATGTACTACACATGTAATGTACTACACATGTAATGTACTACACATCTAATGTACCACACATCTGATGTACTACACATCTAATGTACTACACATGTAATGTACTACACATGTAATGTACTACACATCTAATGTACTACACATCTAATGTACTACACATGTAATGTACTACACATCTAATGTACCACACATCTGATGTACTACACATGTAATGTACTACACATGTAATGTACTACACATCTAATGTACTACACATCTAATGTACTACACATGTAATGTACTACACATCTAATGTACCACACATCTGATGTACTACACATCTAATGTACTACACATGTAATGTACTACACATGTAATGTACTACACATCTAATGTACTACACATCTAATGTACTACACATGTAATGTACTACACATCTAATGTACCACACATCTGATGTACTACACATGTAATGTACTACACATCTAATGTACTACACATCTAATGTACTACACATGTAATGTACTACACATCTAATGTACTACACATCTAATGTACTACACATGTAATGTACTACACATCTAATGTACCACACATCTGATGTACTACACATGTAATGTACTACACATCTAATGTACTACACATCTAATGTACTACACATGTAATGTACTACACATCTAATGTACTACACATCTAATGTACTACACATGTAATGTACTACACATCTAATGTACCACACATCTGATGTACTACACATGTAATGTACTACACATGTAATGTACTACACATCTAATGTACTACACATCTGATGTACTACACATGTAATGTACTACACATCTAATGTACTACACATGTAATGTACTACACATCTGATGTACTACACATGTAATGTACTACACATCTAATGTACTACACATCTAATGTACTACACATGTAATGTACTACACATCTGATGTACTACACATGTAATGTACTACACATCTAATGTACTACACATGTAATGTAGCTCAGTGTGAATTCTTTCAGGAAGACTTAACTTTTAATTGATGGACTCCTAATTAAAATCAGCTGTTATCCAATTAATGGTCAGTTTATCATGCTGTATAATAACTTTTGCATATCTGCAACTAGTCTCTCCTGATTGAAACGTAGCTCAGGGTAAATCCTTTCTGGGAGATCTCACTCTTAATCAATGCTCTCTTCCTAACTCGAATCAGCTGTTGGAGGCATTCACCTTCCTGCTAAACCAATCAGAAACGTACACAAATTTCAAGGGCCAATCACAGAGTCACAACCCTGCTTTTAAAAATCTGTTTCTCCCTTTGCTATCAGCTGTTGTTGCAGGCAAAGCGTGCAACTCTCCACCTCCAGTCATCTACTCCAGCGCCACCTCCTGGGGTGTGGGTGGGGGGGGGGTATGATGATTCTCTACCCCTATATACAAACTATTAGTACAATGAAGTCTAATCTCCAAAGACTTTGTACATTTTATTATGCTGTACAATAAACCTTTTTTGCATATCCGAAAAACGTCGCTCCTGATTGAAATCCATTCATCCAGAAAATAATTGACAGATTAATCGACTGTATAAATAATTAGTTGCAGCCCAAATTGACCCGTTGACCCAGATCGATGTATTGATCCAATGACCATAGATGCAAGTGAAAACATTCGCCTTTATTTTGAAACTCCTAAGGCAATAATTAAAGGTCATTAAGGGCTCTTCGAGTCAACTCATACAACACACTTGCAATTAAACATTAGAAATGTGTCGGGGTGGCCTCTAGCTCACCCAGTAGAGTGTGCGCGCCATGTAGGCTGAGGCCTCTGCAGTGACCCGGGTTCGAATCCAACCCGTGGCCCTTTGCTGGGTGTCCTCCATCCTCTCTCCCCCCTTTCCTGTCCTCAAGCTATTCTGTCAATTAAAGGCCATAAAAAGCCCAAAAAATAAAGTTACAAAAAAAAAACATTAGAAATGTGGCACTTCTTTTGGGCGCCCGGGTAGCTCAGTTGGTAGAACACGCGCTTACATGTAGAGGTTTATCCTTGACGCCAGGGCCCAGGGTCAGAGTCCTATCTGCGGTGATTTCCTGCATGTCTTCCCCCTCTCTCTACCCTTTCATATCCAAGCTGTCCCAGTGATTAGAGGCGGAAATTCCTTAACCCTCGTACGGTATTCGGGTCAAATTGACCCATTTCTAATTTTTACAAGAAGAAAAATGGTCCAAGTTCCATGTTTTCTACCTGAAATCAGCACCTTACCTTATTTCCTGATAAACATGTATTCCTGACTCAGAACATTATTCTGGATATGACACTTATGTTGTTTCCATAGTGATTTTTAACATGAATTATAACCTGATGACTAAAAACGAACCCCACTTCCATATTTAATAGTGTTCTAGTAGAGACTGATTCATTCCCTGAACATATGTTAACATACATATTTGATAACATAACATGTTGATAACATATTTGACCCGAAGGATACGAGAGGGTCCCAAAAGTGAAGATAAAGCAAGGGTTTAAAAAAAATCCCCAGCTCCATTTTTTATTCTTTTAATCAATAGAATTGGGATATCATATTTTAGTTGCTTTTTGTGAGTTGATATAAATGGAACTGATTGTTTTAGATGGGCATTTGATATCGTTTTATTATTTATATCAATCGCATGGTGGCAGACTTTGTGGTATTAGCAACTACAATATATTGTAATGAAACTTGTGATTTACATTCATTAGGAAGCACAGACCTTCAAATGTAAGTAGATTTTTCTAAAATATGAGTAATTGTGGAACCACTAACTAATTTAGCCTAAATCTTAACATGACAAATGATAGTGGGAAGGAAAGTCAAAGTGAGAAGTGAAAAGCACACGCATGTACATGTTCATTGGCTGACACCAAACCCCCAGGATGGATGGCATGAAATGACAATGAGCTTTTCTTCATTTTCACTTGCTTTAACATCGTGATGGACGATAGGCTCCTAAGCACGAGGAGCTTTTTTTTAATTCACAGTTTTCTTGAGGCCCGAAAGAATGAGCGGATTATTACCGGCAGCCCATTAAAGGAGCTTAATGAGCACCGAGACTCAATTAAAGCTGGAATTACCCTCTCATCAAAGAGCAGCTCAACTGTGGACGAGGACAAGGAAATATAACCCACACACACACACACACACACACACACACACACACACACACACACACGCACTCTATTGGTATACATTACCAATCAGTGCAATGTAAATGAAGACTTTGCATAGTATCGTTTGCCATCGGGAAGATTCACTAAATACCCACAGTCATAAATCTGCACAGCAAACAAACAGACAGGGCAAACATCTTAGAACCATATCAGTGGCTGTGTCTGGCGCACACACACACACACACACACACATACACACACACACACACACACACACACACACAGGCAGTTGTTAAGGACTTCTCATGCACGCACACATTTGATAAGGGCTTTAACAGCTTGGCTCTACTCAGTCTATTTAATGAGGAGGATTCACATGCTGCCTCGGCGCTGGCTAAACAATGGAGAAAAGACTCCTTTCACAGATGAGCCGCAAAACCCGTGAATCTCTACAGCCAGGCTGATATTTTTTCTGATCTTTTTGTGTGTGTGTGTGTGTGGAAAAGTGGGTCTTGGTAGTGCTTGTTGATTAAGACCGTCTCACAGTGAGAGTGTTGGCAACGTTCAGGTGAACTAAGTCTCCTACCTGTTGAACAGGTTGTTTCTGGACACCATGCGCAGAAAGCCCGTGGGATCAGTGACGGAGTTAAGCTTGTTGTTGAGCTCCTCAAATTGTTGGTCCAACAAATCTCCCGCCTCGCTCTCCGTCTCGCTGCTCGAACCCCCTCTGAGAGAGAGAGAGAGAGAGAGAGAGAGAGAGAGAGAGAGAGATTGAAATGAGGGAAAGACATGTTGGCAAGAAAAAGACACTTCAGCAAAGTAGACAATGCAGAGACTTACATTGTTCTTCTGCGGATAAGTCAACTACACACATTGTTCAACGCACACACACACACACTTGGCCTAATTTTCCCAGGCTTGGTCCAACACCCTGATGATAAGCAGAGTTAAATCCTTTATTTTAATGCTGCTGATGCTGATCCAGGCAGTGGGGTCTCACCCGCGTCTCCCCCACTCTCCCCCCTATCTACCCTCTTCATGCCTGAACCTCTCCTCTGATACACCCACATCATGCAACTCTTAAGTCAGCTTCTTGGTCTCACGGCCGGTCGCTGAGTGGAAAGATGCACCATGGGACCTCTTATCATCTCGTGCTCTCGGCACCACCACTTCATTTAAATCCTTGCAGAATGTGTCTCATTCCACATTCATTCTTCTGGGGAGTTAGGCCTGGGCGATATGTAGAAAATCAAATATCACAATATTTTTGACCGGGCAAATAAAGGCAAAATACACATTACATGCTTAGCATTCAAATATGCATCTTGCATACTACTTTTCACTATTACTTTTTGTACTTTACATCCCACTCCATGTGTACTTGTCTTAAAATTTTGTATTTTTGTATATTTTGTTATGTGCCTATATGTATGTAGTTGTCTCTAATTTCCAGGATTAGACTACTACATGTCTATTTTTTGAATGTATAGAGAGTTAACACATACCAAAGTCAAATTCCTAATGTATACTTAGCCAATAAATCTGATTCTGATTCTGAAGAACATTCTGGAAAGTTCAGAGAAGTACATCGCTTTCCTGTAACGCAGCCTGTTAATCTAGCTAAAAGAGAATACTTGCGTCATCTCATGATATTACAATATCCAAAATCTAAGACGATATCTAGTCTCATACAACGATATACTATTGATTGATATTGATGTATTGGCCAGCGCTATGGGGAGAACACACTGACAGACCTATGTCTACAATGCCGTTTTAAAAAGATGATTACCATCCACTTTAAATATAATGGACGTAGCATCCGTGACGTCACCCATTGGTTTGTGGACTGCCGTTTTGAAGTTTGGCGATGAGGGGAGGATGACGCTGGCTGCGCTAAAGCTAAATGCTAAATGCTAAATGCAAAAGATGAAAAGTTGCTGATTTTCAATCCCTTCTGAAGCGAGTCATCCAGCGGAGATATACAGGCAGGTGAACGCGGATGAGGGTGAAAATAAATTGACAAACTTTCAATGAAGTTACCAGCTAACACTGGTGGTAGCTAGCTAGCTAGCTAGCTAACTTGGTTACAGAATACTGAACAAGACATTTTTAGGTGACCAAAATGTTCAAAGGGTCAAAGTTTAAGATTAAAAAACAAGCTGAGGTCTGTTTTAATGTCTACGGTGTTAGCATGGTTAGCATTGCTAAGCCTCTGTCCTGACTGACAGGTGCTAAAGCATCCCCTGCTTTGTCCTCTATTTTAAAATAAATGGGAGCATCATTTACTAAATGAACGTCATGATGTGTTGAAGAAGACTTGAAACTAGCGATTGAGACCATAAACTCATTATGAAAATATTTACTGAGGTAATAAATCAAGAGAGAAGTAGGCTAATTTTCTCATAGACTTCTATAAAAACAGACTTCTTTTTGGAGGTAGTGGAGTCGCCCCCTGCTGGACGTTGGAGATAACGCAGCTTTAAGGAGCTTCAGCATTGGCTTCAATTTTAAAGCCCTGGAAGTTTGTCCATTATTTTTACAGTCTGTGATGATAATCCAAAGACAATTGTTAAAACATATATTTCTGCTGTCACAAAGGCTACATCCTCCCCCATTATATATCAGCATCTCTTTCACACACACACACACACACACACACACACACACACACACATATGCTCTTCCTCATTCATATTCCCTCTGCACTCATTTCAGAGTGCTGCCTCCCTTGCTCTCCACTCTGGAGAATGAATGGGCTGGTAAGTGGTGCCATATTGTGCTCATCCAGGCGCAGTGGCGTGTGTGCAGCTTCCCACTGGAGTAGTGCATGAGCTGGTAATGGGGCAGGTGGGCCAAAGGAGGCCGGCACTGGGCGGACCAGCTGGGCACTATGGATCAAACGCCAACTAGAGAAACCTCAAATGCAGTGCAGAACCTCTTATGTCAATGAGTGACATTTGATGTGTATATATATATATATATATGTGTATATATATAAATATAGCCATGTTCTCCATCTCCTCCTGCAGAGTCCCTCTGGTTACTTCTCAGTGAGGTTTTTTTACCCACCAGCCTCTGTTTCTGTGAATTTTACTGCATTGATTTTACCACTGCATCTTAACTGTCTCTCCATTCTTCCTCCTACTCTCAGGAAACCCCGATCTCTCTTCCTTCACTTGTCAGGTTCGATGTTTGTTTGTGTGGTCAATAGTCGGGGCTGTCCACAGAGCCATTATTCCGTCTCATTTATCCCCACTCAGGAGGAGACAGCGAGTACTTTCGGATGGTAGTGGAGGCCTGTCATCACAGGGTGCAATGGGGCTGAATAACACTCTCTTACACAGACACACACACAGAAGCGTGCATGTTAATCTTTGCTTTTTTGATTGGGCTACATTTTTAATGAGATGTCATCTCGTTTGTACACTTGCCTCTGATGGCTGGTCACCAGGCGCTTTCCAAAGAGCACTTGTTAATGAAACAGTGTGATTGGCTCTGCCTTTGCTTCTATTTTGGATCAATAAAGTCAATATTGGTGTGTTGTTTTCTTTCTTTTCTTTGTCAACTCAGCCATAATTGCTTTCCCTGCTCAGGAAAATAACACATAAGCACATGCCCACCATGGATGTGTAAAATAACCTGGATACAATGTTCACGGCAGAGCGCCGCGAAAGCTCTTCTGACGCCCCGGATGATCAGCGCTGCTCCCGCACTGTGCGGCCCAAAGATCAGGCGTAGCGGAGACCTCAGAGACCTCCTGAATGGGGATCAGATGATTTAATCGTGCGGCTCTTCTAGACTTCTATCAAACCGAACGGATCAACATCTGACGGTAAAATGAGTCATTTCGCTGATGCTCCAAAAAAAAGGATCTAGCGTTTTCCAGTTACAGACATCTCTATCGCCATGTAAGTCTGAGGGCAAAAGGCAGAGGGCAGAGGGCAGAGGGCAGAGGGCAGAGGGCAGAGGGCAGAGGGCATCTCGTGACAGACACGGAAGTGGCAATTCCACTGTTGGCCCCTGTGTTAAATGGGCTTCAATGCCCGGCGCCCTTCCTGGGGGCCCTGCATAGAACAGGCTGGGTACAGACTAAAGGGCTGCAGCATTATAAAAACATTATAAAAACAGCAATAGCAGCAATATGGAATTTTTTTATTTAGATTACCAGCAACCGTCTTGTGCAACCATTTAAATCAGTAGCATATGTATATATGTTATTATTGCGATTTTAAGCCCATTGCAATATTCTGCGAATATTCAAATTTTTCCCATTTTCAAATAACGTCCCCAAAAGGAAACTTTGTCAACATCTGTTTCTTTAATTAATAACAAACAACTTTAATGTTATAGCTGCAAAATGTGACAAACTGACCAACACATATATAATATATAATATATAATATATAATATATAATATATAATATATAATAAAAGATCCATACTTGGCGCCGGTGTATTGATACGGTGTTGCCACTGAAATAATGGTGATATTATGCTGTATTGATTTTTTTCACCCCCCCATGTCCCAAGCATGTCCCCAGCATGTCCCCAGCATATCCCCAGCATGTCCCCAGCATGTCCCCAACATGTCCCACGCATGTCCCCAGCACGTCCCAAGCATGTCCCCAGCATGTCCCAAGCATGTCCCCAGCATGTCCCCAGCATGTCCCAAGCATGTCCCCAGCACATCCCCAGCATGTCCCCAGCATGTCCCAAGCATGTCCCCAGCATGTCCCAAGCATGTCCCAAGTATGTCCCCAGCATGTCCCAAGCATGTCCCCAGCATGTCCCCAGCATGTCCCCAGCACATCCCAAGCATGTCCCAAGCATGTCCCCAGCATGTCCCCAGCACATCCCAAGCATGTCCCAAGCATGTCCCCAGCACATCCCCAGCATGTCCCCAGTATGTCCCAAGCATGTCCCCAGCATGTCCCAAGCATGTCCCCAGCACATCCCAAGCATGTCCCCAGCATGTCCCAAGTATGTCCCCAGCACATCCCAAGCATGTCCCAAGCATGTCCCCAGCACATCCCCAGCATGTCCCCAGCATGTCCCAAGCATGTCCCCAGCATGTCCCAAGCATGTCCCCAGCATGTCCCCAGCATGTCCCAAGTATGTCCCCAGCATGTCCCCAGCATGTCCCAAGTATGTCCCCAGCATGTCCCAAGCATGTCCCAAGCATGTCCCCAGCATGTCCCCAGCATGTCCCAAGCATGTCCCCAGCATGTCCCCAGCATGTCCCAAGCATGTCCCCAGCATGTCCCCAGCATGTCCCAAGCATGTCCCGTGATAAAGAGCTCACAGACAGACACTTCTTGTCAGTTCACAGCGACAGCTGTAAAGATCTCACCTGCTGTAATAAGACTCCACTCCCAGAGCCTCGCGGGCGCTGGCGATGTGCTGCTCCAACGAGGAGCCGCTGACCACCCCCCCGCCGCCGCCGCCGCCCCCCTCCTGGAAGTCTGAGCCTCCGTCTGACACGCCCTCGCCCAAGTACACCTCATGAAACTTCAGGATGCCTGCGGAGAGAGAAGGGAGGGGCGAACATGACTGGGCTGCTTTCAGGTGAAGTGAAACACGCCTCCTCCTCTAAGACGTTGTTATTACTCGCTCACGCCAGGAGGGGATAGGGAGTCGATAGTTTCAACTGAGAGATGTGAGTGAGGACACGTGCAGGAGGGCATCTGTTGACCAAAATGAATAAAACAACTAATGTTCAATAAAAGATAAGATAAGGTATAAGCAGCCGGTGCCATCTGCTGCCCAACATCAGAGCTCAGCTGAGTTAGCGGGGAGGGGAAAAGCACTCTGGGTAATGGAGTACAGGCTGAGCGTGTGTGTACCATACAAAACACATATATATATATATATATATATATATATATATATATATATATATATATATATATATATATATATATATATATATATATATATATATATATATATATATATATAGACCTGCTCTTTATGGAAAGACCTGTGAGATAAATAACATCCCAGAGTCCTGGTCTAGACCTGCTCTTTATGGAAAGACCTGTGAGATAAATAACATCCCAGAGTCCTGGTCTAGACCTGCTCTTTATGGAAAGACCTGGGAGATAAATAACATCCCAGAGTCCTGGTCTAGACCTGCTCTTTATGGAAAGACCTGGGAGATAAATAACATCCCAGAGTCCTGGTCTAGACCTGCTCTTTATGGAAAGACCTGGGAGATAAATAACATCCCAGAGTCCTGGGCTAGACCTGCTCTTTATGGAAAGACCTGTGAGATAAATAACATCCCAGAGTCCTGGTCTAGACCTGCTCTTTATGGAAAGACCTGGGAGATAAATAACATCCCAGAGTCCTGGGCTAGACCTGCTCTTTATGGAAAGACCTGTGAGATAAATAACATCCCAGAGTCCTGGTCTAGACCTGCTCTTTATGGAAAGACCTGGGAGATAAATAACATCCCAGAGTCCTGGTCTAGACCTGCTCTTTATGGAAAGACCTGGGAGATAAATAACATCCCAGAGTCCTGGGCTAGACCTGCTCTTTATGGAAAGACCTGGGAGATAAATAACATCCCAGAGTCCTGGTCTAGACCTGCTCTTTATGGAAAGACCTGGGAGATAAATAACATCCCAGAGTCCGGTCTAGACCTGCTCTTTATGGAAAGACCTGGGAGATAAATAACATCCCAGAGTCCTGGTCTAGACCTGCTCTTTATGGAAAGACCTGGGAGATAAATAACATCCCAGAGTCCTGGTCTAGACCTGCTCTTTATGGAAAGACCTGGGAGATAAATAACATCCCAGAGTCCGGTCTAGACCTGCTCTTTATGGAAAGACCTGGGAGATAAATAACATCCCAGAGTCCTGGTCTAGACCTGCTCTTTATGGAAAGACCTGGGAGATAAATAACATCCCAGAGTCCTGGTCTAGACCTGCTCTTTATGGAAAGACCTGGGAGATAAATAACATCCCAGAGTCCTGGTCTAGACCTGCTCTTTATGGAAAGACCTGGGAGATAAATAACATCCCAGAGTCCTGGTCTAGACCTGCTCTTTATGGAAAGACCTGGGAGATAAATAACATCCCAGAGTCCGGTCTAGACCTGCTCTTTATGGAAAGACCTGGGAGATAAATAACATCCCAGAGTCCTGGTCTAGACCTGCTCTTTATGGAAAGACCTGGGAGATAAATAACATCCCAGAGTCCGGTCTAGACCTGCTCTTTATGGAAAGACCTGGGAGATAAATAACATCCCAGAGTCCTGGTCTAGACCTGCTCTTTATGGAAAGACCTGGGAGATAAATAACATCCCAGAGTCCTGGTCTAGACCTGCTCTTTATGGAAAGACCTGGGAGATAAATAACATCCCAGAGTCCTGGTCTAGACCTGCTCTTTATGGAAAGACCTGGGAGATAAATAACATCCCAGAGTCCTGGTCTAGACCTGCTCTTTATGGAAAGACCTGGGAGATAAATAACATCCCAGAGTCCTGGGCTAGACCTGCTCTTTATGGAAAGACCTGGGAGATAAATAACATCCCAGAGTCCTGGTCTAGATCTGCTCTTTATGGAAAGACCTGGGAAATAAATAACATCCCAGAGTCCTGGTCTAGACCTGCTCTTTATGGAAAGACCTGGGAGATAAATAACATCCCAGAGTCCTGGTCTAGACCTGCTCTTTATGGAAAGACCTGGGAGATAAATAACATCCCAGAGTCCTGGTCTAGACCTGCTCTTTATGGAAAGACCTGGGAGATAAATAACATCCCAGAGTCCTGGGCTAGACCTGCTCTTTATGGAAAGACCTGGGAGATAAATAACATCCCAGAGTCCGGTCTAGACCTGCTCTTTATGGAAAGACCTGGGAGATAAATAACATCCCAGAGTCCTGGTCTAGACCTGCTCTTTATGGAAAGACCTGGGAGATAAATAACATCCCAGAGTCCTGGTCTAGACCTGCTCTTTATGGAAAGACCTGGGAGATAAATAACATCCCAGAGTCCGGTCTAGACCTGCTCTTTATGGAAAGACCTGGGAGATAAATAACATCCCAGAGTCCTGGTCTAGACCTGCTCTTTATGGAAAGACCTGGGAGATAAATAACATCCCAGAGTCCTGGTCTAGACCTGCTCTTTATGGAAAGACCTGGGAGATAAATAACATCCCAGAGTCCTGGTCTAGACCTGCTCTTTATGGAAAGACCTGGGAGATAAATAACATCCCAGAGTCCTGGTCTAGACCTGCTCTTTATGGAAAGACCTGGGAGATAAATAACATCCCAGAGTCCTGGTCTAGACCTGCTCTTTATGGAAAGACCTGGGAGATAAATAACATCCCAGAGTCCTGGTCTAGACCTGCTCTTTATGGAAAGACCTGGGAGATAACTGTTGTTGTGATTCAGCGCTATATAAATAAAATAAAATAGAATTGAAAAGAGACGGAGGGATTCTGATTAGTCTTGGTGCGACAGCTAAGTGTTTTCCTGTTGTCGATGTCGTTTGGCGGCGTCACTTTCAATTAGCGCGCTTCGTTGGCAGATGATCTTCTGGGGCGAGAAGGGGGGGGGCAAATCCTACCAGCAGAGTGGCAGGTGGCACTGCCGCGTGGCGTGAAAGCTGGCCTTCTTACCCCTGCAGCGGAAAGCAGGCTGCAGCCTTCTGGGCCTTTTATCCGCTTTGATTTGATCAATTTGATTTAATTTGGAGTGTTAGGAACAGTGTTGCCTTCCACAGTGTAATACATTAAAGGACTAGTTACTGTCATTTTTGAGTAATTAGTTATATTACAATAATACTGTGTCTGAATTGTAATGCGTTACAGTACGTTTTGTGTTACTTTTGAGTTATTTTGAAAGTGTAAATGATGGAAATAAAACCTAACTTTTTGTAACATATAATACGAATGTCTAATCTGTCATTTGATGCCTTTTGGAGATTTTTCCATCTTTTCTTGGCTTCTTTATGCACATTAATACACATTTTTGCCCAAATTTTTTAACCCCACTGTAGAAATATATATATATACACACATACATCACATTACTGCCTAGTAATGGGGGGGTATTCTATTCTATGGCATGAGCGTGGGTGGTCACCTGCTCCTGGAGCCAGCAGCCAGCTGTACAGGTACCCAGCAGCCATGGAGAAATAAAGCACCAGGGCCCTCTGGCTGTTGACCGTGTCCAGGATGTGCTCCACCGTCACCGGGGTGTAGGGGTCCGAGTCCTGCTGTCCCGTCTGTCTCTCCACCAGGAGGTCCGCGAAGGCTCGCGTCCGCCCGCGCTCCGCCACCGCCAGCGCCTCGTCGTGGTGGCCTGTGTGTGTTCGGGAGGGAAATGCTGATTAAAGGGGAGACACTACAGGCATCAGACACCAGAATCTGAATCACATAAAAGATGTATTGCTGCGTAAGTTACTAGGAATTTGCCGTGGTTGATGGTGCACACATACAAATATATTTTAACAATAATATGAAATAAATAAATAATAAATACAGCAATAAACAGCACATACATATAACAGAACGTGCTAAATGTAAGAGACTGTATGGCTTTAGTGCAGGATGTGCAAACGTGTTGAGGAATGTGCAGCGGACAGGATTTAGGATTAGATTCAATTATCAAATAAGTTTTGAGGCTATATTATATCATCATGTCTTCTTTCAGACTGGTAGAAAGACAATGCCTCAATCGCATATTTAATTGTATATTTAATTTCCGAAAACAAATGTCATACAAGACATAATTGTCCTAATGTCAGTAATCAACTGGGGAGGTTTCATGCTGATATCTGTTAGATAAAGGTCCCATGACATATTGCTTTGTGGATGCTTTTATATAGACCTTAGTGGTCCCTAATACTGTATCTGAAGTCTCTTTTATATAGACCTTAGTGGTCCCTAATACTGTATCTGAAGTCTCTTTTATATAGACCTTAGTGGTCCCTAATACTGTATCTGAAGTCTCTTTTATATAGACCTTAGTGGTCCCTAATACTGTATCTGAAGTCTCTTTTATATAGACCTTAGTAGTCCCCTAATACTGTATCTGAAGTCTCTTTTATATAGACCTTAGTGGTCCCCTAATACTGTATCTGAAGTCTCTTTTATATAGACCTTAGTGGTCCCCCAATACTGGATCTGATACTGTATCACACACACACACACACACACACACACACACACACACACACACACACACACACACACACACACACACACACACACACACAGGGCTTTGTCATTATGCAACAATCATTAAAAACTGGAGAAAATAGTTTTTTTCAAGGCTGTTGAGAATTTCTTTCTGATTTATGGAGTGATAAAAAGGGACATCCATAATCCCCTTTGAAACAACCTTTGTCTCTAATACATAAACCACATTAAAGACTCTGAAGTAATGAGGGTATGGGAAGTGTCTGTGGGCATACCTAGGCTGACAAGGACCCGTTGGAGTGCCTGGTAGCAGGAGGTCTGCAGGTCGAACAGGGAGAGCTTATAATCCGTGCTGTGCTGGGCTTCGTGGCGGATGGTCTCAAACAGAGCAGAGGCCCGGTACAGCTGGGGACAAAGGACAACAATCAGATGCTTTCAGATAGTCCTGAGTAAAACCACCATCCCATTTAAGTCCTGGTTATAGGAGGGTGACCAAAAAAAGAGGACACACGGCCCGGCCTCGAAACACAAATTCAGACTCAATGGTATAAAAATGACTTATGTGGGCGCCCAGATGGCTCAGTTGGCGGAGCGGGTGCCCATATATAGAGGTTTGCTCTTCGACGCGGCGACCCAAGGTTCAACTCCGACCTGTGGCCCTTTTGCTGCATGTCGTTGCCCCTCTCTCTCCCCTTTCACGACTTCATCTGTCCTGTCAAATAAAGGCCTAAAATGCCCAAAAAATAATCTTAAAAAAAAAAAATCATAGCATATTTTTATATCATATATTCATATTACATATTATATATATATATTATATTTTCAAATAGTGAGAAGAGCTTCTTACTGGGCCGACGCTAGGGCCCCTGCACCATATGAGTAAAACATCTCATTGCGATTTTTTTTGACTGCGATCCGATTCACGACGTCGGGAGGCGGTGATGGTTTTTGTGTCATGATCCTGGTTTTAAGTCTGCAGGACAGGGTTCGTATCCGAGCCGAGTTGTTCTGCAGCATCACAATACTTAACGCAGAATGGCTCGACACATATTTGGCCTTTAACAAATGTCCGGAAATCATGTAAGTGTCAATTAAGAATTTCTTTAGGCGAGGACAGTCCCAGTAAACACCTTCCAGGGTAGTGCTAGCGTAGGGTTCGGTGGGAAAGGTTCGGCAGAAACCGAACGGGGTCAAAAAGCTCAAATATTCATCTGAATCGGAATCCTGGATTTGGTGAATCCCTGCTCTTGAAGCAGAAGTGCGTGTGAATTGCAGAGTATTTATTGTATTCTCATAGCTAGACAGCATTCTTAGGACACATAATGGACAAAAATGTCCAACAAATGGTGTACCACTAAGCATGTGTGATTATACTTTTGAAGAAAGAGAATGATTGGGATTGTGGCCACTAGATGGCACCATCCCCCCTCCCTCGTCACCGCTGCTCTTCTCCAATTCTGCTTCTCTCTCAACTGAGGAAAGTACTGTAAGGAATCTTGATGAATAACCCTCCTACCCTAGTAAACCTCGCTCCGGCTCTTATTTGCCTGGACATGGGAAAAGGGCAATGAGAAGCTAAACCATTACCTTGTCCATTTTGGATAGACAGCGTCCAAGGAAACAAACGCTCTGTGAGATCAGAAGGCCCGGCTGTGTTATTAGACCTTTTCTATTCAGTGCCAGACATTGGATTGAGAGACTGAGAGAGAGAGAGAGAGACAATGGAGAGGTGGGGCGGCGGGCAGTGTTGCACATTGGCCAAGCGGAGCCAGCCAGGAGTGCTGATTCATGGGACCTTTATTGATTTCCTATTTCTGTGCCTATGGCCTCCCTGCAGGGCGACTGGAGCTGCTATAGAGCCACTCTCCAGGAGTCCGGGGCCAGCACCGAGGGGAGAGCACTCAGCTCACACTGGTGCTCAGACGAGACAAAGAGCTGCAGTGGAGAAAGGACTGTTGGTGTGGATAAACACTTTCTCGTGAATGGATTCATGTGGTATCGTACAGAAACATGTGCACAAGAATTCGTACGATATCCTACGAAGTAACGGAGACCGCCGCAAGGTCACTTGACGACCGGTGGCGTGACAGTTAAGTTTAGCGGTCATTACAGTTCAATTTAGCCGAGAAAAGGGGACAGTGAGCTAGGGAAGAGAGTAGGGGTGGGGGAAACCGATACAGCATAGTATTGCGATATTTTCAGTGGCAATACTATATCAATACACAGCCACCAAGTATGGATATTTTATTACATATATTATATATGTGTTGGTCAGTTTGTCCCATTTTGCAGCAATAACATTGACGGGATATGAACTAACAGAGAAATGTTTCTTTTTAGATGAAACAGATGTTGACAAAGTATATATCATAGAATTAAAATTGCAATAATATCGTATTGTGGCATAAGTATCGGGATTATATCGTATCGGGAGGCGTAGTAGAGAGCGCCGAGTTTAATAACCCTCCTGGTGTCCTCGGGTCAAATCTGACCCCTTTAAAAAATGTCTATATCTGAAATATGAGTTTCTTTTTAACCAAATTACCCCAGAAAATGGATTCCTTCCAACGCTCTTTGCAAATACAACTGATCACTTTCATTCATCTGATCTTAACCATTAGTCAAAATAATTCATAATTTCTGCTTTTTAAACTCAAGTATTAGGTATAATTCTATATTAATGAGAGTTATTGACCATGAATTCCAAAAAGTAGTAAAACTAGTAAGGTGGTGTTGGTGAAAACTAAAAAAAAGGCTGAAAAAGGGACGAAAATGTCACATTTTTTAACCCGGGAAGACAACAAAAGGGTTAAGCCCTATGTTCCCACATTTCTAAGATCTTTTCCAGATTAATCCCTATGTTCTTGTCTGAAAAAGGGACGAAAATGTCAAATCTTTGTCCGTTTTTTAACCCGGGAGGACAACACAAGGGTTAAGCGGTTAAGTTTAGCCGACAGTTAAGTTTAGACACTGAAACGGCTAGTTAAAATTAAAAAAAGGATTGTGGTTTTGGTTGGCAACACCGGTCCCCTTAAGTAGTTCTCCCGGGACACAAACTCCTGTTTCCTGGGTGAGAGTCTTGTGTTTTCTCCTGAACTTCTTCCAGGCCACGACCCCCATACACACCGACACTCTCCCTACACAGACTACGCTCTTACACAGCGCCAGTCAATGTGATGCATATAGAACAAAATACTTTGCAGTGCATCTGCACCTGTTGTAATTATTGGGCATAACTATTTGTGTGCTTGTATGTATATATGTATGAATGTATGTTTGTTGTTGTGTGTCTCTTTTGTGATATTTCTGGGAGTTTGTCTGTATTTATGTTTGTGTGTTTGGTTCGTACCCCTCTTGTAATGTGTTCTGTGTACTTTTTATCTGGACCTTGAGTCTGTAAAAATAAAATACAGTAAAATGTAGTTATATGTGCGAATGGTTCATGGGAACTGCCTGCGTGGATGAATGTGTTCTATCAGCACTGTGGGAAAGAAAGACACACACACACACACACACACACACACACTGTAGCTCGTCTGGAATATCCCAAGGTCATGCAGGAAAGTGTGTCAGAGGGAGTGGAGGGGAGAGTGGAGATCAGCGGTGAATCTGTGAGCTCTGCTGCATTAGTGCTAGTCGACGGAGCTGCTGGTCTCAGGCTGATTCTGCTGATAGGACCGTGGGCGGATGGCTGCAGTGCTAGTTTAATCGGTTAGGCTCGCCGACATCCCTTTCAGGGTGAAACTAATTTCTCACAGCGCCTCTCTTTGGGCCTGACCCCTCTCCAGATGAAAGGGAAACAATCCCATATGTGCTGCTTCTGCAGTGACCCGACTTGGCTGCAGGTTCAGCTAAAAATCTGCTACATTCTTCAGATGGCACTCTCACGTTTCTCTCAAGGTCTCGCATCCCCAGACCGTCTTCCACAGAGCTGCACAGGAAGGTCTGGCCAGTCCACACAGCAGTTCCGGGATGGGAGAAAAACGTGCTCTTTATTGGAGTTTCTTTAAAACAATCACAATCGTCTTATGTGGCCGGACGGAGCCACGGTGCCGCTGCTAAATTTGTTTTGGTGGAACGTGCGTACGTTCAGAAGGAGTTTTAGTCGTCAACAGAAAACTCAGATTGGACAGATAGTCCAGCTAGCTGTCTGGATTTACCCTGCAGAGGTCTGAGGACCAGGTAACCATAGTCCTCAGATTGGACAGATAGTCTAGCTAGCTGTCTGGATTTACCCTGCAGAGATCTGAGGACCAGGTAACCATAGTCCTCAGATTGGACAGATAGTCCAGCTAGCTGTTTGGATTTACCCTGCAGAGGTCTGAGGACCAGGTAACCAGAGTCCTCAGACTGGACAGATAGTCCAGCTAGCTGTCTGGATTTACCCTGCAGAGGTCTGAGGACCAGGTAACCAGAGTCCTCAGACTGGACAGATAGTCCAGCTAGCTGTCTGGATTTACCCTGCAGAGGTCTGAGGACCAGGTAACCATAGTCCTCAGATTGGACAGATAGTCCAGCTAGCTGTCTGGATTTACCCTGCAGAGGTCTGAGGACCAGGTAACCAGAGTCCTCAGACTGGACAGATAGTCCAGCTAGCTGTCTGGATTTACCCTGCAGAGGTCTGAGGACCAGGTAACCATAGTCCTCAGATTGGACAGATAGTCCAGCTAGCTGTCTGGATTTACCCTGCAGAGGTCTGAGGACCAGGTAACCAGAGTCCTCAGACTGGACAGATAGTCCAGCTAGCTGTCTGGATTTACCCTGCAGAGGTCTGAGGACCAGGTAACCATAGTCCTCAGATTGGACAGATAGTCCAGCTAGCTCTCTGGATTTACCCTGCAGAGATCTGAGGACCAGGTAACCATAGTCCTCAGATTGGACAGATAGTCCAGCTAGCTGTCTGGATTTACCCTGCAGAGATCTGAGGACCAGGTAACCATAGTCCTCAGATTGGACAGATAGTCCAGCTAGCTGTCTGGATTTACCCTGCAGAGGTCTGAGGACCAGGTAACCAGAGTCCTCAGACTGGACAGATAGTCCAGCTAGCTGTCTGGATTTACCCTGCAGAGGTCTGAGGACCAGGTAACCATAGTCCTCAGATTGGACAGATAGTCCAGCTAGCTGTCTGGATTTACCCTGCAGAGGTCTGAGGACCAGGTAACCATAGTCCTCAGATTGGACAGATAGTCTAGCTAGCTGTCTGGATTTACCCTGCAGAGGTCTGAGGACCAGGTACCCATAGTCCTCAGAAATCAGCCGCATCATTGAAAAAGCAAAAAAAATTAAAATTCAGCATTTGAAATTGCAAATCAAGAAATTTCATTTTTTTTTCATTTTCAAAGAGTTCAAAAGAAATAAATCCAGATAGTTTCAAAGTAACATACTCCAAGATTAAGTATTTAGTGTCTGTTGAATTTCAAAAAAACTCTTAATTGCTTCCATACTTGGCTTTTATCTGAGGTGTTGTTTTTTTATTTATTATTTTTTGTGGCATTTTCTGCCTTTTTTTTTTACAGAACAGCCAAATTAAAAGGGGAGAGAGGGGGGGGGGGTGAGATGCAGCAAAGGGCCGCAGGTCTAGGACAAAGCCTCTGTAAATGGGCGCCCGCTCTACCAACGGAGCTACCCGGGCGCCCTTTAATCTGACGTGTTAACTGAATGTCAACGTCACACTGAATCTGTAACGCGTGCAGAGCTTGATACCAACGTACTTGCAGACCACTCTTACTTAGGTAAACATGAATCTATTGATTCATGTTCTCCTTATCGTAGATTTGAATGTGAGCGCTTCTCAGACAGAGCATGAGCTGTTGAAACAGCTGATTAGAATCAGGATACGTCAGTCTGCGTGTCACGGTGAACGCCGGGACCACAGCGACGGTGTCCAAGTACAACTGGGTTTAAATACACAGAGGATGAGTAACATGAGGTCATGCACTCTCTCGTATGGATGTTTTATGAATTTCAATTCGAGCCTACACTAATGAGGTTTGAAGTGAGTTGGGGGTAGTTACCAAGGTCATCTGGAGCAGCCCATGAATAACCATCTGACGTTTTACAACAGCATCCTTTCCCACCACGGTTCACCCTGAGGGCTACAAGCTGACGTAAGGAGATCAAAATATCTTAAAGGGCAAACCTTAACCTCAACATGAACCCTTTTTTCCCATGTTTTTGTGTCTAAGTGACTGATAGGAACAACACTCCTTGAAATTGGTCCAATATTAGGCAAGCTGCGATGGATCTCTATAGGGCAAATGTGCATCGTTAGTTTCCGTCCACTTTAAAGTTCTGTAGTTGCCGCTGACAGGCTCAGATTATTATTCTAAGTGTCTCTACAGAGATAGAGCTTTTTGTTAAAGAGTAGGATCCTTTTTGTTTTTCCAGCCCCGAAATTGCTATCGCCAAACCCACCAGACTCCATGAAAAAAATCTCAGATTTTATCATCGTAAAAAGCCGATCAAAAGCCGTCATGGTTCGTCTTTCCACGGTTCCAACTAACCACATTCCAGCCGATCACTCTCACTCCTAATTTCCACCGGTTGCAGAACGGATGCACGTCGGCTCCGTGCTCCGCTGTCCGTCAACACCCACCATGCGGCCATGACTGACAGCTGAAGTCTCGAGGACCCACGAGATCTCGCGAGATCACGTAGAATAGACCCACGAAACCCAACACCAGTTAGTTCCCATCCAGAGGAGTAGAGCGGGACCAACTCTGTGCTGTTTTCAAGGTGGAGTGCAGGGAGATATGATCCGCCGTGAGCACGGTGTATTTTATTTTGAAAATTAACCAGATGTTTTATTTTGTTTCTGTGCTCGACTTCCTGTCCTGCACTATCTGCCGTGTGCTGAGTGGCTGCGGAGCTCTCCGATGTCCGGCTAAAATAGGAGCTCTGCGTATCTGCTCCGGAGGGCTGGGGACCGCCGCTCCGCAGTCAGTGGAAATACACACATTGACTTTAATGGAAATAATAATAATAATAATAATAATAATAATAATAATAATAATAATAATAATAATAATAATAATAATGTCTACTTTATTCATCCCACAAGGGGAAATTACAATTTACACTCTGTACCTAATGACTCCGCAACCGGTGGAAATTAGGAGTCAGATACAACTCACGCTACTCAATCAACTGTGACCCCCACTCTATTATATGCATGTGCACTAACCCCCCCTCTCACCCAACCATCTTGTCGGTGATTGGCTGGAACATGGTTGGTTGTATTTTGGCGCCTATCCTGTGCCTCTATCCTGTGATTGATGTTTACGAACCCCGTGTGGTCTCCCGAGAACCGGGCTTTTTCACCGTGTATTCAGGGGCGGGCGGCTGGTGGATTCAAGTTTATGAATGGATAAATTAATTATTACAATCTTTTTTTTTTTAAGACTGAATGCACGGATGTGTATGGAAGTAGGATAGAGGGGTTGTAAGGCATGAATGGGAAGAAGAATGTAGGAAGGATGGCTTTTATTTTATTTTAAGTATAGAAAAGAGAAGTCTGTAATCTGCAATTTGCACATGCAGCTCTTTGAGTAGCCCATATGTTTACTGTACATATGTCTTTTAATATTTTAACCCTGTGCTTGTTGTTGTGTATGTTGTAACTCTTGCAGCGATGTTACTCAGTGTCCAAAGCTAATAAAGATCCTTTGACGTTGATCAAGGAGAGATGCCTACGATTTGAGAAATAAATGAAATTCATAGTGCACCTTGAAGGTCAAGCGTTAAACATGCGGTGGAAAATATGTTGCATTGGCTCGGTGGGATAACATTTCGCTTTAATTCAACACAAATTCCTCAATATGACTCATGGGCTGCTACAGTCACCACCTTGGTCCACACTTTCTTTTCCAACTTTTTCTTTTTTTGATAATTGCAAACAGACAAAGTAACTTTTTGACAGAAAAAGAAAAAAGCTATCTAGGTCACATGGATGTACGTAGTGTGCTTGTATCACAACAGCAGTGTTTTTGGACTAGATTTGGAAAATGAAAGCAGCTGAATAACATCCCTGCAGTCACACGTGACAGCCCCTGCTGTCGGCTGTCTGTTCACAGACTCATCCGTGGATACACGAGCTCGGAAAATAAAAAGCTGTGGTGTGTGGACGGACCGTAAAGAGAGATGTTAAAGGGATATTCCATGCTTGCCAGGTGGGCAGTGGGCTGAAGAGGACCGTGTGTGTGTGTGTGTGTGTGTGTGTGTGTGTGTGTGTGTGTGATGCCGAGGCTCGGGACTCCTGAGACCTCGCACACAGATACAGAAAAATCTTCCGTCATCTGTCGCCTGTCTGCTGAGATGACAGTGTTTACCAGCTCGACAGACTCCCCAACACATTGCCGGCAGCCCAGTTGAAGCTCTGCTGTGTAGCCACCTTCTTTCTTTGTTTCTCTCCTGTTGTTCTCTCTCTGCTCTGGCCTCTTTCTTTCTTTTTTACTACGAGGGTTACACTGAAAACTATCTCCAATTGCCGGTCTTTGGATTCACGCTGGAAGGAGTCCAGATGAGGGGGGAGGAAACATGGAGGGGAGAGGAGAGGAAGTAGAGGGAAAGAGAGGAGATGAGAGAGGAAAGGAGAAGAAACCAAGAGGAGAGGAGAGGAGAGAGGAAAGGAGGGAAGGATATGAGATGAGGGGAGGTTTTGGTTTTCAAAGTCCATTTATTGGACAATTTTCAAATCACACACACACACACACACACACACACACACACACACACACACACACAACCTGTCAAACTAATTAAAATGTACTTTATTAATCAATAATGAACCAATGTGTAGCCAGATGGCCGACTTTGCAGACAAAATGTTCAACAAAATGTCACAATCTCTCTCTTTTTGGACCAAAAATAAACAAATACAAAGAAAAAACCTCTCTGAGACCTTGAACCCCCCTTGAGAGGAGATGAGAGGAAAACAAGAGTGGAGAGGAGGCAAGGAGAGGAGACAAGGAGATGAGAGTCAAGGTGAAGCAGATATTTTACCTGGTGTTGGGCCTCCTCCAGGTTCCCACTGGCCCACAGAGAGAGTCCAAGACGATGGCGGATCTTGGCCTCGTCCTCCCGCCGAACCAGCTGCTCGGCAAGCCGCAGGCCTGTCAGAGGCGGGGGATGGGGGCAGATGAGAGAGAGAGAGAGGAGAGTCAAAATGTTTCGGAGCAGGCAGACTCTTAGGTATCTTTCAGAATAACAGATGTAAGCCTGGCGTGGTGCTGATGTTCTCACGGTGAAACAGTTTGGATATACTTGGCCTCAGCTGTAAGATACAGCTCACACCGGGACCGAAACACACACACACACACACACACACACACACACACACACACACACACACACACACACACACACACACTTCTGCCATTGAGGGAAAGCTGTTAGAGCACTAATTGGACTGCATAGTAATCAATACTAAGCATCGACCGGCTGAGCAAACATACACACACACACACACACACACACACACACACACACACACACACACACACACACACACACATACACACACACGCTTAATGCTTGCTTAACAGAAGCCACCCACTATCATGAAGACAGCTACAAATATTTGCAAAACACATTGATGAGCTAATAATAGACTGTGTGCAGACTCACAGCGCCTGAAGTCTGCTCTGGGATGTTTTGTTTGAGAGACTCTGAGTTCTTGGGAAGCCAGGGGAGGTGCTGAATGTGTTAGTGTGTTCACTTCAGATCCGTTTCATAACCAACAGTAGAAAGAGGTCTTAAGTCTCAAGCAAGGACTTGAATGTTTCAGCGGTCCGAGCTATTCTTACATGAATAGGTAGACTATTCCAGAGGTGGAAAGGTTTGGATACCTTTATTTTTTAACCTGGGTCTGGGAACCTCGAGGAGCTTCTGATTGGAGCACCTCAGTGCTTTGACAGGTGTGTGGACATGTAAAAGTTCCCATAAATAAGAAGGCGACAACCCATTTCAAACCTTAAAAACAAGCAATGCAATTTTAAACTCAATCCTGAAACAGACAGGAGGCTACAACTGGGGTTATGTGCAGTGGTGTAGTCTAATGTATTGTAGTGGGCATACTGTACTGTATAATGGCCAGAATGCCTTTAAGGGAGGGGGTGTAGTGTGTGTCCTCCCCAGGAAGTTTTGAGCATCAACAACTTCAGTTCCTGTATTCTAAAACACATTTATGCACCAATTCATGGTGGAAACACCTTTATTTAGCCTATGCAAAGTGAAAAAAACACAGGTGACAATTCAAAATATATCAAAATTATAATGGAAAGTATGTTGTTGTGGGTCATTGGGCATTTTTAAGTGGGTATATGGAAATCCTGGAGCTTTCTTAGTTGGAATACTGCATATACCTGCGTATCACATAGACTAGACCGCTGGTTATGTGGTTACGCCTTTCTGCGTTCTGGACTAACTGTAACCGGCGAATCCAATTCCAATCCCTCAAGCAGTGAGGGTATGCCACATCTTTGCATGTGTCCTCAGCCACCGTTGGTTCTGCCCAATTACTGAGATGAAAAGGCCACTCCACAGAGAACAATAATAAAGGGAGGAAAAAGAAATGACAGCTGCTGGGCCACATATCACCCACAAGGTGCTAAATGCACAGCAAGCAGTCTGCAGTTTGCAATACAGCTCAACAGTGGTTCCAGAAGTGAAAGTCACGTTCATTTTCTGCTCCTGTAGAAAGCTTGTATGATATCGCCATGGTAATAAAGGCCCGGTGTGTAACGTGTTCAGTTGTTCATTATCAAATTATCAGTGTTGTCCTTTTTCATGAATATTTCCCACCTCCATCAACTCCAAGTGTTCCTATTGGCTTGAAATTTAACATTTCCATTCACATGACCTGGGGTGGACGCTCCGTGTTCATGCTCCATCTTGAACTACGTTAGCCGGTGAGGGACATACAGGACGTACTGCTCCGCATTTCACGTTATCGCTGTCACGTGATAAACTCACAGGTGCTGCTAACGCTGCTAACGGGTATCGTTGCTTCCCGGCCCGGCAAGTTAGAAGAAAGTAACATGGGGGCCCTCACGTATTCAAAATCCACATTTCATAAACAGGAGTCTTCTTCTTTGGCCAGAAAAAAAGATGTTAAAAAGAGCAAGAGACCGGCTTTTTGAAGCGTGAGGGCTACCGTAGCTGTAATATGTAGTTTGAACTGTGTGGTGCGAGAGAGCCGATTGATATATGATCTCAACGCTAGACGGAAGAAATTCCTACACATTGGACCTTTAAAGCGCCCATATTATACTCATTATCAGGTTCATAATTGTATTTTGAGGTTGTACCAGAATAGGTTCCCATGGTTTCATTCCCCTAATACTGTATCTGAAGTCTCTTTTATATAGACCTTAGTGGTCCCCAATACTGGATCTGAAGTCTCTTTTATATAGACCTTAGTGGTCCCTAATACTGTATCTGAAGTCTCTTTTATATAGACCTTAGTGGTCCCTAATACTGTATCTGAAGTCTCTTTTATGTAGACCTTAGTGGTCCCCTAATACTGTATCTGAAGTCTCTTTTATGTAGACCTTAGTGGTCCCCTAATACTGTATCTGAAGTCTCTTTATATAGACCTTAGTGGTCCCCTAATACTGTATCTGAAGTCTCTTTATATAGACCTTAGTGGTCCCCTAATACTGTATCTGAAGTCTCTTTATATAGACCTTAGTGGTCCCTAATACTGTATCTGAAGTCTCTTTTATATAGACCTTAGTGGTCCCCTAATACTGTATCTGAAGTCTCTTTTATATAGACCTTAGTGGTCCCTAATACTGTATCTGAAGTCTCTTTATATAGACCTTAGTGGTCCCCTAATACTGTATCTGAAGTCTCTTTTATATAGACCTTAGTGGTCCCTAATACTGTATCTGAAGTCTCTTTATATAGACCTTAGTGGTCCCCTTATACTGTATCTGAAGTCTCTTTTATATAGACCTTAGTGGTCCCCTAATACTGTATCTGAAGTCTCTTTTATATAGACCTTAGTGGTCCCCTAATACCAAGGTGGAGGCTGGGGGTGTGGCCTTGACCAACTGCCACTTTGCTGGTTTGAAAGCCATGATGTCTCTCTGTCATGGGGGGGGCCAAATTCTCTGGGCGGGCAAAGCAGAGAAAGGGAAGGTAACATTTCCCCTTATGACCTCATAAGGAGCGAGATTCCAGATCGGCCCATCTGAGCTTTCATTTTCTCAAAGGCAGAGCAGGATACCCAGGGCTCGGTTTACACCTATCACCATTTCTAGCCACTGGGGGACCATAGGCAGGCTGGGGGGGCTCATATTAATGTTAAAAAACATCCTAAAGTGACATTTTCATGCCATGGGACCTTTAAAGAAATGCAACCAACCCAGAGCGTTAGTCTACAGCGCTGTGGAGATAGAGCCGACAATGTGAGACTACTCATGCACAGTCTCACTTAACATGGGCTCTGTATTTGCAAGTGTATTCTCTCCACTCGCTTGTCCAATGGAAGGGGTGTAAACATGCTTTTGGTCAAAGATTGGAGAAAATGGGCCAAGCCACCCTCATCCAAAGCCTGCATTACTCGGCATTCCTGGAAACCAGTCTGTGGCTGGACCAGATAAGCCAAGAACAGAGAGCGTGACCTGAAACAGCCAGCCTATTCCGCAAGACCCAGCAGCACTACACAACCGTAGACTTCATGGCTCCTCCGTGGCCACGCTAGCCGGCAGCCTTTGAAGCCTGCAACAGTCTCCCCCTCTCGCCTTATCTTTCCACACACCCTCCCATGTCTGCCTGCCTGCCCTCTTCCCCCCTGCATCTGCTGTGCTACTCTCTCCCTCTGCCTCCCGTATTCATTTTCTCATCTCTGTGCCTCTTGCCCCCCCACACACCATCTCTCTCGGCTCTCTCTACCTGTTTCATCTCCACTGTGGTGGCAGTGTGTGTGAGGACTCGGCACTGCTTAGGGCTCATTAGGCGGCGGAGCAAGAGAGAGGAAACAGATCTAAATTATCCTTTTTCATTCTCTGACAGCCTCACGCCTCACTCATCTCAACTGCAGCTCGGAGCCTTTCATCTGCACACGCACACACACACATCAACACACACACACACACACACACACACACACACACACACACACACACACACACACACACTCCGTCTCTGAGCTGCTCTGTGATAGTTCTTTATGATCAAGCCCGAGTGTCACGCAACTCTATGTTTTCTTTATTCTCCAGTTGACAGTGAAATAATACATGTGAATCATGACTCACGCTGGTCTCGGTCGTCCTCCTCCGCCCGACTGCCATTCTCTTTCTTTCCCTCCATCCCTCCTTTCATCCCTGACTCTCTCATTCCCTGTGTTCTCCCGCTCTGTATCACTCAGTGTCTGTCACTGTCGCCGGGCGAGCCTTTGCTGCAGCCCCATAGGCGCAGTCACGTAGCAGCGGCTGACACGAGGATGTTGGCCGTGGCTGGCTGCACCCTGAAGAGCAACTGGAGAACACTTTAAAGGCTGCATGACAGCTGGGTGAGAGATTCTCTGCAGCCCTCGAGGCCCGCGCACCTCTGGCTTCAGACACAAGCTTTACGTTGCAGACAAGCACACACGCCTGCGTTGGGACAAGGGCACGGAATCTCATGCACTGTCTATATTGCATGAGATTTCAAGGCGGTTGTACCAGAAACAAAATACCCAGGAACATGCACACTCATGACTACACAGCACCCTTTGAACATGACCACAGGCTGAGAAGAACAGAGGGCATATACAGTATCCGATAATGAAGGAAAACACTAAAACAAGTTTACAGTTACTATGTTTACATGTACATAATATTCAAGATTTTTGGACTTATTCTGAAAAATACAACATTCTGAAAAGCTGTTTACACGGCTAATAAAAGTGAATATTTCACTAATATTCCTGTTTACATGCAGCCGTGTAAAATAGGATTTTTTCAGAGTTTTCCACGGGTGGAGGACTTGTTGGAGCGTGTAAACACAGCGTCTCTCTTTCATTCCTTCAACCGGGTCATATCCAGAAACCTGTTGATATATAAGTCATTGATAATGTTTAACAGCAGCTGGGTTTCTCCTTCTTTTCTTTCGGCCGTGCATCTCTATCGCAGATGCAGTAATCCCCTAATACTGTATCTGAAGTCTCTTTTATATAGACCTTAGTGTTCCCCTAATACTGTATCTGAAGTCTCTTTTATATAGACCTTAGTGGTCCCCTAATACTGTATCTGAAGTCTCTTTTATATAGACCTTAGTGGTCCCCTAATACTGTATCTGAAGTCTCTTTTATATAGACCTTAGTGGTCCCTAATACTGTATCTGAAGTCTTTTTATATAGACCTTAGTGGTCCCCTAATACTGTATCTGAAGTCTCTTTATATAGACCTTAGTGGTCCCTAATACTGTATCTGAAGTCTCTTTTATATAGACCTTAGTGGTCCCCTAATACTGTATCTGAAGTCTCTTTTATATAGACCTTAGTGGTCCCTAATACTGTATCTGAAGTCTCTTTTATATAGACCTTAGTGGTCCCTAATACTGTATCTGAAGTCTCTTTTATATAGACCTTAGTGGTCCCTAATACTGTATCTGAAGTCTCTTTTATATAGACCTTAGTGGTCCCCTAAAACTGTTTCTGAAGTCTCTTTTATATAGACCTTAGTGGTCCCTAATACTGTATCTGAAGTCTCTTTTATATAGACCTTAGTGGTCCCTAATACTGTATCTGAAGTCTCTTTTATATAGACCTTAGTGGTCCCTAATACTGTATCTGAAGTCTCTTTTATATAGACCTTAGTGGTCCCTAATACTGTATCTGAAGTCTCTTTTATATAGACTTTAGTGGTCCCCTAATACTGTATCTGAAGTCTCTTTATGTAGACCTTAGTGGTCCCTAATACTGTATCTGAAGTCTCTTTTATATAGACCTGCAAAGCAGAGAAAGGAGGTAATCTTGCCCTTATGACCTCATAAGGGCAAGATTCCAGATCGCCCATCTGAGCTTTCCTTTTCCCAAAGGCAGAGCAGGGGGGGAACGCATATTAATGTTAAAAAACCTTATGAAGTGACATTTTCATAACCTTCTTATTAGCAGGTTAAGTGATGAGCATAAGTTACCACAGCGATGTAACCCGGTAACCGTGTCCCACGGTCGTGAGACACCAAACCCAGGGTTGAATCTGAAGTTACCTTGGTAACCCCAAATCCTGCTTCTTAGAACAGGTCTAATGTTTGAAGAGGAAACCATAAAGAGCATATTTGGATGGAAAAACAATATTCAATAGAAATGCTCTTTCTCTGTAATACTATTCAGTGCCTGTTCCATAATTATTATTATTATTAACTTATTAAGTCAGATTCAACAATCTGTATTGATCAATATACAATCTCTTTTTTTCCAGATTTCCAAAATTACAATAACCATCAGGTCCATTTTGACCAAAAACAGCCTTTGTTCTGCAAAACAGAGCATGGAGGAACTTTAACACCTCCATTAGCCGCTACAACGACGCCATTGATTTAATGACACTATCGCGCTAAGCGCTGAGACGTGCGTCTCGGTGTGAGATGCCGCTCGTGTTTAAGACTGAGACAGCGATGTGCAACGTCCTTCGGTGTAAAAATACAGGAAGATAACTTGTGAAGTGACAGAAACTATGTCTGCCTATCAGCGACTAATTGGTATCTCCATTCATCTTCCACTGCAGCCGTGTGTCATTCTGTTAAGCTGTACAACACAGAATAACTATGACACACACACACACACACAGACACACAAGTATGCTAACAGTTTTGGAGGTCACATGTTTTCTATCCTTCCTTCCAATTAATCATTTTCGATAAACAACAAACAAGCAATGCAGCATGAAGAGGAGGAGATAAAAGCAGTGGGAGTACCAAAAAAATACAAAAACAGAAGGGAGAATAAAAAAACCTCGCCAACTTTCGGTCTGGGTAGGTTGGCCAGAAATAATTGGCTGTCAAGGATAGTGAAGGCACAGTTGTTTTTTTTACAGCCAGGCAGAGGAACAATACAAGGACAGTGCAGGGTGGGGGGGTGGGGGGGCAACAGGAGGACTGGGTGGAGACAGAATGGCCTGTCACCTTTGTTTCCATTAAAGCTCAATCGCTGCGGGCCTGGCTAGCTGTAATGGAGCGGACGGAGGAGAGATGGAGGAGACATGTTCCTGTTGTCTCGCGTCCACTCCCTGCAAAGGTGAAATATACAACTGTCCACTCACACGGGCGGCAGTCTTCTTGGATGCAAACAGGGTTTGGGTCGTAACAACGCGGAGGGGGCTGCAAATGAGCACGGGTGAAGCTGGGGGTGTAGACACTAAGCTCACATCCATGGATGCTTCCACTTATCAGTTAATCTACACTTCAAAGCACGATTATATATTCACTCTATGAAAATTTCACTTTATGAGGTTTTGAGTTGCACCAACCTGCCTATGGCCCCCCAGTGGCTAGAAATGGAGATAGGAGAAAATGAAAGCTCAGATGGGCCGATCTGGAATTTTGCTCCTTATGAGGTCATAAGGGGCAAGGTTACCTCCCCTTTCGCTGCTTTGCCCGCCCAGAGCATTTTCCACCCCCCCCCCCCATGATAGAGAGACATCATGGCTTTTGGTCAAGGCCACACCCCCAGCCTCCACCTCCACCCCCCCTCAAAAGCTACAGACTCAGAAAGGGCACATAGGGAAATCTCACTGTGGGACTGGCTCTAGTGGCTGTAATTCTGCACAAATGCTGAATTTTTGGAAAGAGACTTCAGATACAGTATTAGGGACCACTTAGGTCTATATAAAAGAGACTTCAGATACAGTATTAGGGACCACTAAGGTCTATATAAAAGAGACTTCAGATACAGTATTAGGGGACCACTAAGGTCTATATAAAGAGACTTCAGATACAGTATTAGGGACCACTAAGGTCTATATAAAAGAGACTTCAGATACAGTATTAGGGACCACTAAGGTCTATATAAAAGAGACTTCAGATACAGTATTAGGGACCACTAAGGTCTATATAAAAGAGACTTCAGATACAGTATTAGGGACCACTAAGGTCTATATAAAAGAGACTTCAGATACAGTATTAGGGACCACTAAGGTCTATATAAAAGAGACTTCAGATACAGTATTAGGGACCACTAAGGTCTATATAAAGAGACTTCAGATACAGTATTAGGGACCACTAAGGTCTATATAAAAGAGACTTCAGATACAGTATTAGGGACCACTAAGGTCTATATAAAAGAGACTTCAGATACAGTATTAGGGGACCACTAAGGTCTATATAAAGAGACTTCAGATACAGTATTAGGGACCACTAAGGTCTATATAAAAGAGACTTCAGATACAGTATTAGGGGACCACTAAGGTCTATATAAAAGAGACTTCAGATATTCCTGCATGTATACAAATTAACCGGGGGGTAACTTGGGTTAAGCGTATGCACATGCTCCATATGTTACACAGCAACTGCCCCTCCCCCCACCACTGCAGTGGGTTTCGACCCAAAATTAGAAAAGAGCAGATGGATGCAACAGCACATCTTTTACATTTAAACCCACTGAGGACTATCAATAAGTGATCATGGCCATCATCATCCATGATTCAGTCAAAGGTCAACTGGAAGAAAAAGCCTTATTCTGACCAGTTGTACATTGTCAGAGCGCCACCTACTGTACTTCAGGTAAAATTACTCCCACCGCTCTTCCCCTAATGTATCAGGGAGAACTGGCAGAACCCGGTTATTCACTTAAGCGGGGTTACTGCTGTGCATGTAAATGCAGTGAATGTATTTTGGAGAGTTCAAGCTGCAGGTTTCTATTCCACTATAATCTGCAGGGGACAATGGAGCATGAGAGGCAAGAGCCTGCTACTGTGTGAAAAAGATCCTTTGGCACCTCGCTGCACAGAGCCCTCTGAGAAATGTAGATATAGAAGTGTGAAGAACAGCTAGCAGTAAACAGGAGAAATGCCTTGGCGTGCATCCTGATAGGATTGCAGAGACATACACACACAAATGCTGGAATACCTATGCAGCATGGAAGACAACACCAACGCATAATATGCACACAGTTATCCCCCCGTGCACTTAGACACATAAGCACAAACACACACAGCCTAATAAAAGTGTGGCAGAGGATAAGCAACAAATAGGCTCTGAATTTCATATTCATGAATGCACAAACTGTAAGCCTATCAGCTCAGGCAACAAAGGCAATCCTCTCTGCTGTTCCCCCTGACTCACTCACCTTCCTGCAGGTACATGACAGCCTGCGAGTAGTTCTGCAGTGCGTGGTGTGTCCTCCCCAGACTGCCGTAGGCCAGTGTCTTGGCAGCCAAGTCATTAGTCTGAGCCGCCACGCTCAGGTGCTGTTCCTGAAACACGACCGCCCGCTCGTAGTTTCCGAGCGACTCGTAGGTGAGGCCCAAGTTCCCGTAGGCGCGGGCCTGGCGCGTGGGGCTGCCCGCCTCCTCTGCGATCTCCAGGTCACTTTGGTGGCAGCGCAGGGCCGTCTCATACTCTCCCATAGACTGATACACGGCGCCCAGACCGCAGCTGGCGTCGCCCTCCAGTAGTCTGTCCCGGGTGTCACGGGCGATGGCCAGCTGGCGCTCCAGACACGAGATGGCCTGCTCGTAATTTCCCAGCTGGCTGTGCAGCGCGCCCAGTTCACCGTAGGCCTGAGCCTTGCCTCCACACTCGCCCAGCTCATGGGCCACAACGAGCCGCTTCTCAAAGCACACCAGCGACTGCTGAAGGTTTCCCATGGCCCTGCAGGGAAACACAGAAAACCAATGGGAAACCAACAAGACAACCTCAAAGAAAATCATTGGCATTTTCGGTCCAAATGGAGAGTTGACGTTGACAACCTGTGTTCTATAGATAGAGAAAAGGGGAGTAATAGTTAAGGATTAGAGAACAGGCTGAAAAAGCAACAAGGCCCCCTCTTGTCTCTTTTATCTCAGATTCAGAGAGTTGACGATGGGAAAAAAAAAGCCATGTCATGACACTACTGTGCATATAGAGAGGCGAAGATCCTCCAGTTTCAGTGAAACACCATGGGATCTTATTTTGGAAAACATCGTCCGGTAGTGACCGTGGAGAGACAAATCATTTGTTGAAACAGTCTGAATCAAGCCATGAATTACATGTACAAGTGGTTTTTCGTATGACCACTTGATTTTGTGTGACATCGCTCAGTGAAGGACATCTCTCGTCTCGCACAATGTACGTCACCTCACTCGCTAGCTTAACAGCGTTAAGCTAACTAGCTATCTAGCTAGCTAGCTTAACGTTGCTCCACAACACATGTAATGCTATCTTACCTGGTGTGTTTTAGCCAGAGTCTTTATGGGAGCATGCCTATGTTCCCACAACCCTATGTTCCCACATTTCTAAGATTATTTTCAAAATTAGGCTCTATGTTCCCATATTTCTAAGATTATTTTCAAAATTAGGCCCTGTATTCCCATATTATTAAGACTTTTTTCAAAATTAGTCCCTACGTTCCTACATTATTAAGACTTTTTCCAAAATTAGGCCCTATGTTCCCACGTTTCTAAGATTTATTCAAGAAGACCGCTGCTTGTGTAACGTTACGTCCCGGTAGCAAACACACCAACATCGTAGCTTCAGAGAGACGTCACTTACAGACTTTAGGGTCAGGAATCTTCTAATTATGTATTTTCACAGTCTGAGACTTTCTTCCCTCACATAATGACCTTTTAAAATGACCAACATCATGTGTGTAAATACTGGCTCAATTCAAACTGGATCAAACATGTACCTGTTTGTCTCTCCCTGTTGACTTCCATACGTATTTCTTTTTCTGAAAAAAGGTCTTCCTCTCTCTATATTGAGGCATCTTTATTGCCCACAACACTCAAAATAAATCTCTTTCATTCTGCTATCTCATATCTAGGGGAAACTATAGTCTTCATCCTTACAGATACACATTTATTCTCCTGTAACAGAGCACTATAAGGACGCATCAAAGCGTGCACATTGCAGGAACCCTTTCATTTGGAAAGCACCAGATCATTTCAGTTTTTGTACGTATGAAATATACATTTAGACGTCCAACACACTACTGATAGCTGCTGATGTGGAGTGACTGATGTGAGAAATGTCTGAGCACTGACATGAAATTTAAAATCTAGTCTGTTTGAAGAGTAACACCATCCATCCTTTAATAAGAGATGGGTCACCTGTCAAAGGATCCTCGCTTCCATCCTCTAGCGTACAGTATGTGTTTACAACACAGTGGCGTTCATCCCATCTGGGTATTGTAGTTGCCTTCACATCCTTCCAACAGACTTTATTCACATGCTCACGCACGCCGAGTGCCGGTTCAAGCCGAGCATTCAAAGAATAAAAGCCCTACTTAATTAATGTTGTGTGGCAATACATAAAAGCTGTTAGAAGACGAGAGGGGGTTTTAAGTGTGTGACGTCTATTATTCCCCATTGAACCTGTGCATTACTTATACTGCTGGGTGTGATTGGTGATTGCTGTCATGGCATGCAGATGACAGTGCACAATAAGAAGAAAATCATCTGCAAAATGAGGATTTCAGCAAGCCCTTCGTGTTTTATTTTGCAGTGTGGTCTCGTAGGATGCTATCGGCCTCTTTGAAGCATGAGGAGACGTAGAAGGGAGAAGAGACGCTGGATGTAAGCGGTTGCTTCGAAAATAACTGCTTCGCTCAGTTTTCAGACGTCTGTGTGCCAAAGCCTCTTTGCATACAGATAAGGCCGGGTCCGCTCGCCGCGGCGGCGGCGGCTGCTGCTGAGACAGCGAGCGCCAGGCTCACATCCGTGCCTCGCTTACCACCACCAAGATGTCTCTGAACTACGGTGGCCTTTTACGGTGAGCAAAATAATATGCAAAGTAGGATTAGTGTGTGTACGGGCTAATGCCAGTCAATAGAATTATCTGTTGCTGCAACAGTTAGCGAGAATATAGATATGTTATTCAAAGACTGGAAAGTATTTTTTCTAGCAAGAAAAAGTGAATTTGAAAACCTGACGCCTTTCATTTAACCCAGTGGAACTGTGCAATAGAAGATGTCCTTCAGCGCCTACATTGGTACGGAGGCACACATCCAGGTTCCCATATACCAAAGTTTGTCTTGGACCATTTTGCTGTGTTTGCAAAGACAGAATATGCAATAGTAACACATTCTGTAACACACAGTAACACTCTGCTCATAAAACTGAGCCGAGTGTTACTACTTATTTTGAAAAATTTGAGTGCCAAACACTCATCGTTTCACACGTCATCATTTCCTGCATTCTGGTGATTATTTATGCAGCACAAGAAGACACCGTCAGATCTTGAATATTTCCTCCCGCATTTGAAGGCAGCTCAACCCTAACCCCTAACCCTAACCCCCTAACCCTAAGAGAGGTAAAAGTGGTTGCCATGGAGACCTGATTGTGTGTATTGGGGGCGGCCTCTGCTGCGCCAAAGAATTTATAATAAGGGAAGAAGCTCCACTCTCCCGATACCTCCGGCTTCTGAACTGGTTGCAGTTCCACCAGAGGTCCACTAGAGGGTGATCACAGGCCAGTGGAGAATGAATGGAGGTCTATGGAGCAATACCATAGACAGTTAAAGAAATGGACTAACAGATCCAGTTGCTCTGAACGGAGACAAGTGAAGGATATTAGAAGCTCTTTTCTAGTGATGGCTGGAGTGATTACCTGTGTCCATTGCCTAAGCCGCTATAGGCCTTCTCCTGGTCCTGCATGCGGTTGAGGCTCTGGGCCACCGACAGATACTGGTCATAGTACTTGATGGCTTCCTCAAAGTCTCCCAAAGCCTCGTAACAGTCCCCCAGGTTCCCGTAGGCCCTGCCCCTGTCCATCATCGCCTCGTTGCCACTCAGCTGCTGTAATGTGGCCAGCTGCTGCTCCAGGTAGCCAATGGCTTCCTCCATCACGCCTACATTCATTTTGGTGATGCCCATATTCCCGTACACCTGAGCCTCCACGACAGGGTCCTTCAGCCTCCGACCCAGCTCCAGCTGCTCCTCGTAGCTCTTGAAGGCCATGGCGTACTTCCCCAGGGCCATGTAGACGGCTGCCAGGTGACCGTGGGCTTTGCACTCCCCCGACACGTCGCCCAGCTCCTGGTACACCTCCAGCTCCTGGGTGTGGTAGCCCAGAGCTTTGTCGTACTTCTGCACAAGTCTGTAGGTGGCCCCAAGGGCGGCGTAGGCGCAGGCCTCCATCCTGCGCTCCTTAACCTGAAACAAGGTCAGATTTCATAAAATCAGCATTTAGACATAACATTTCCTATTTATATGATGACGCTTTCTAGTATATGTTACTGTATATACTGTATTAGTATATGTACTGCAGTCATTGTACATGCATTCTCATGAGCGGGCTTGTATTGTATGAAAATGAAATTACAGCGACTGTCGGCCAGTCACTTGACGGTTTGGTTAAGCGGTCTTTACAATCAAATTTAGCCAACAAAAGAGGGCTGTGAGCTGGGTACAGAGCACCGTGAGCTGGGTACAGAGCACCGTGAGCTGGGTACAGAGCACTGTGAGCTGGGTACAGAGCACCGTGAGCTGGGTACAGAGCACCGTGAGCCGGCAGTCCTTCCGTAAACCCCCGTTTCTGGGGTGAAAGTCTTGTGTTTTCTCCTTAACTTCTTCCAGAACATTAACTCCTGCGTTTTAGGACCCAGACATCCAGCCCTTTGTGCTTTTACACTGTAAATAATGTCTGTGAAATCTCCAGTTATTTACTGTAGATTTTCACAGTAACACTACTGTATGATTTTACAGTAGAATTCTGTAAATTACATTACAACCTTGTCAACATGACAACATCACAATAGTCTAAGTATTACAGTTGAAATCACAGTAGTCAAAACATTACTGTAAAAAACAAATCACAATTTAGCCACTATAGTACTGTAAATAGTACAGTAAACTTCTGTATTTTTACTTTTTATGTAACTTATGTTGTGTTTAATTGTTTTGTATTTTACAATGAATACATGAAATACTGTAAATGGAAGTACGGTACCTTTACTGTGGCACACAGTAACTTGCTGGACAGTTGTTACAGTGTACACATCAGCACTCGATGTGCTGCTGACGGTAATAAATACACATAGAAATTTCAGTGCATTACATTTCGTAGCGATGTGTACGAATACGTCACGAGAACAGACACATACCTGGTGAGCTAAGGCCAGTTGCTGCTCGTAAAACTGGATGGCTCCAGTCACGTCTTTCTTACAGACAAAGATGTCTCCGAGGTTCCCCAGAGCTCGGAAGCGAGCCTGTGCGTTGTTGAGCGATTGTGCCAGGGACAGCAGGTATTTCTGACACTCCTCTGCCTTGGTGAAGTCTCCGAGGGCTTTGAACGCCAAGCCGAGGTTACAGTACGCCTTGGCCTGACTCAGTTTGTCGTGCAGGTCCTTGGCCAGGGCTAAGTCCTGCTCGTAGTATTTCACCGCGTCTTGGTAGTTCCCCAGACAGTAGTGGGCGTAACCCAGATTGTGACAAACCTTCCCTTCGCTCTCCATGTCCTGGAGGTCCGGAGACAGGCGGAGGTACTGCTCGTAGTAGGGCACGGCCTGAGGGAACTCTCCGCGAGAGCAGTGGAAGTTGCCGAGGTTGCCCAGAGCGCGTGCCTCGCTCTGGACGTCCCGGAGCTCCCGGGCGATGTTGAGGTGGTTCTGGTAGTGCTGCAGGGCGCGGTCGTGGGCGCCCAGCGCCTGGTAAGCCACCGCCAGGTTGCCGTGGGTGGAGGCCTGCGAGGCCCGGTCGTTGACCTCCATGGAAATCTGCAGCTCCTGCCGGTGGTAGCGTACTGCCTGATCGAAGGCTCCCAGGGCGTTGTAGGCATTACCCATGTTGCCATAGGCCCGGCCCTGAGCAGCGTAGTCGTTCAGCTCCTGAGCGATGGCCAGGTGAGTTTTGTGGAGTTTCAGTGCCGTCTCATAGTCCCCTTCATCTGGTGGATGATGCCTGTGGAGAGAGCAGAAAGAGAACATACATTTTTAGACCAAAGGTACACAAATTCTTCCAGTTGAAGGTGCAACAAGTATCCAGATATTCCTAATTCAACAAATATCCAGATATTCCTTAATTCAACAAGTATCCAGATATTCCTAATTCAACAAATATCTAGATATTCCTAATTCAACAAATATCCAGATATTCCTTAATTCAACAAGTATCTAGATATTCCTTAATTCAACAAGTATCTCGATATTCCTTAATTCAACAAGTATCTAGATATTCCTTAATTCAACAAGTATCTAGATATTCCTTAATTCAACAAGTATCTCGATATTCCTTAATTCAACAAGTATCTAGATATTCCTTAATTCAACAAGTATCCAGATATTCCTTAATTCAACATGTATCTAGATATTCCTAATTCAACAAGTATCTAGATATTCCTTAATTCAACTTGTATCTAGATATTCCTAATTCAACATGTATCCAGATATTCCTTAATTCAACATGTATCTAGATATTCCTTAATTCAACAAGTACCTAGATATTCCTTAATTCAACAAGTATCTAGATATTCCTTAATTCAACATGTATCTAGATATTCCTTAATTCAACATGTATCTAGATATTCCTTAATTCAACAAGTATCTAGATATTCCTTAATTCAACAAGTATCTAGATATTCCTTAATTCAACAAGTATCTAGATATTCCTTAATTCAACAAGTATCTAGATATTCCTTAATTCAACATGTATCTAGATATTCCTTAATTCAACAAGTATCTAGATATTCCTAATTCAACAAGTATCTAGATATTCCTTAATTCAACATGTATCTAGATATTCCTAATTCAACATGTATCCAGATATTCCTTAATTCAACATGTATCTAGATATTCCTTAATTCAACAAGTATCTAGATATTCCTTAATTCAACATGTATCTAGATATTCCTTAATTCAACAAGTATCTAGATATTCCTTAATTCAACATGTATCTAGATATTCCTTAATTCAACAAGTATCTAGATATTCCTAATTCAACAAATATCTAGATATTCCTAATTCAACAAATATCCAGATATTCCTTAATTCAACAAGTATCTCGATATTCCTTAATTCAACAAGTATCTAGATATTCCTTAATTCAACAAGTATCTAGATATTCCTTAATTCAACAAGTATCTCGATATTCCTTAATTCAACAAGTATCTAGATATTCCTTAATTCAACAAGTATCCAGATATTCCTTAATTCAACATGTATCTAGATATTCCTAATTCAACAAGTATCTAGATATTCCTTAATTCAACATGTATCTAGATATTCCTAATTCAACATGTATCCAGATATTCCTTAATTCAACATGTATCTAGATATTCCTTAATTCAACAAGTACCTAGATATTCCTTAATTCAACAAGTATCTAGATATTCCTTAATTCAACAAGTATCTAGATATTCCTTAATTCAACAAGTATCTAGATATTCCTTAATTCAACATGTATCTAGATATTCCTTAATTCAACAAGTATCTAGATATTCCTAATTCAACAAATATCTAGATATTCCTAATTCAACAAATATCCAGATATTCCTTAATTCAACAAGTATCTAGATATTCCTTAATTCAACAAGTATCTCGATATTCCTTAATTCAACAAGTATCTAGATATTCCTTAATTCAACAAGTATCTAGATTTTCCTTAATTCAACAAGTATCTAGATATTCCTTAATTCAACAAGTATCTAGATATTCCTTAATTCAACAAGTATCTAGATATTCCTTAATTCAACAAGTATCTAGATATTCCTTAATTCAACAAGTATCTAGATATTCCTTAATTCAACAAGTATCTCGATATTCCTTAATTCAACAAGTATCTAGATATTCCTTAATTCAACAAGTATCCAGATATTCCTTAATTCAACATGTATCTAGATATTCCTAATTCAACAAGTATCTAGATATTCCTTAATTCAACATGTATCTAGATATTCCTAATTCAACATGTATCCAGATATTCCTTAATTCAACATGTATCTAGATATTCCTTAATTCAACAAGTATCTAGATATTCCTTAATTCAACAAGTATCTAGATATTCCTTAATTCAACAAGTATCTAGATATTCCTTAATTCAACAAGTATCTCGATATTCCTTAATTCAACAAGTATCTAGATATTCCTTAATTCAACAAGTATCCAGATATTCCTTAATTCAACATGTATCTAGATATTCCTAATTCAACAAGTATCTAGATATTCCTTAATTCAACATGTATCTAGATATTCCTAATTCAACATGTATCCAGATATTCCTTAATTCAACATGTATCTAGATATTCCTTAATTCAACAAGTATCTAGATATTCCTTAATTCAACAAGTATCTAGATATTCCTAATTCAACAAGTATCTAGATATTCCTTAATTCAACATGTATCTAGATATTCCTTAATTCAACAAGTATCTAGATATTCCTAATTCAACAAGTATCTAGATATTCCTTAATTCAACAAGTATCCAGATATTCCTTAATTCAACATGTATCCAGATATTCCTTAATTCAACATGTATCTAGATATTCCTTAAGTCAACAAGTATCTAGATATTCCTAATTCAACAAGTATCCAGATATTCCTTAATTCAACAAGTATATAGATATTCCTTAATTCAACAAGTATCTAGATATTCCTTAATTCAACATGTATCCAGATATTCCTTAATTCAACATGTATCTAGATATTCCTTAATTCAACATGTATCTAGATATTCCTTAATTCAACAAGTATTTGAAGTTTGTTGACCATGAATTCCAAGAATAAGTGTAAAACCTGTTATTAAACCAGCTCAGGTTTTTTTTTTTTTAAAGCGCCAAAAGGTGGAAAAAGTGACAAATACATCATAAAAAATGACAAAAACATCAGAAAAACACCCCAAAAAGTTAAATTTTGACCTGGATGGGCAAGTTCATGGTTAACGGGAAGACAACACAAGGGTTACATTAATTTAACTGTTTTGATAATCGATTTTAATCATTTTGTATGAAAAAAAGTAAATAATTGTGTGATGTCTGCTTCTTAAATGTGAATATCTTCTAGTCTCTTCTCTCCTGGGACAGGAAACTGAATATCTTTGAGTTGTGGACACAACGAGACATTTGAGGACGTCATCTTGGGCTTTGGGGAACCCTGATCCACATTTTTTGCCATTTTCTGACATTTTAGACACCAGACATCTCATCTTGAAAATAATCCAGAGATTAATCGACAATGAAAAGAAGCGTTAGTTGCAGCCCTATCTTGATATGACACAAGATATCGTCTTAGATTTTGGATATTGTGATATCATGCTCTGGCATAAGTGTCTTTACTTGTATTAATTTTATTTATTTATTTGATTAGGAAAATGCACATTAATCAACATTTCTGTAAAGGCGCCAATGCTAGCCAATCGGCTATTTTTCAACTGTAAAATTAATGTTTTTAAAATTAAAATTAAAAGCAGCATTACAGTGAAGTGATCCCATTGTTAGATGCAGCTGCACCGGTTCACACTGCAGAGGCACCAAAGCTTTTTTTCCTCCATTCTGATTGGCTCATTGGTATGTACTGCTTTTAAATTGACCCAATGTGTGACTGCGTAGCAACATCTATCTGTTCTACCGGTGTGAAAATCAAGATATGTGGTAAAAATAACTGTATATTTGATTTTCCGCACTTTGTGCTGGCCGTTCCATTGATTTCCTCTGGGGGGGAAGGGGGGAGGGTGGTGCCGCCCAACTAGGCGCAGCGCTACCCCTGCAACCAATGAGATAACAGCTGTCATTACCTAGCAACGGGAAATAGTTTCTGCTGATGGGACACCGGGGGATGGAAACGGAACCAGAGGTGGAGATGGGGCTCTGTGGCTTGTGGTGAGTTTGTGATGATGCCTCCGGGATTAGCTACCCGCCATGTGTGTTTTCCCATTCATTTCATGTGAAGCCTGCCACAGCACGGCTACATAAACAGCGGGACTGGAACCAAATGGCTCAAACGACTGCAGAAGTTCGATGTTAGATGTGGCGACGCACTCAGATTTAAAAACTCAGCACATTAGGCCAATGAGAGTGGAGTAAAACAAGCGTTGGCGCCTCCACGGTGTGAGCCACTGGGCTGCATGTTGGTCGGATACAGTACCCACTAACGCTTATTGGCATTACTGATTAAACTGCCTGGGAAATTCTTATTTCCTTTGTCCGTTGGGTCTAAAAAGAAGAAAATTGTGAAAAATGTCCATCCTAGTATCTCCAGGGTGATGCCTTTAAAAATGTTGTTTATTAAACCCAAAAGTAGGCCTATTTAGTTTAACGTGATATAAAAGAGTAAGAAATCTCCATATTTGAGAGGAGAGAACCACGTTTTCTGCAATCTACTGTCCACTCATACGTATATCTGTAGGTTGGTGTAAAAATGCACCATCAGTATTTCATTTTAAATCAAGTCTAATGAGGAGAGTAGTTTCAAACGAGCCTAAATTGGAAGTGTGAATGATGTCTGATTGGATTTAGCTAAAAAAAACATCATCAAAGATCCTCTGCCTCCTTAATTCAGACCATGACTCGGATGCTCCATTCAAAGCTATATGCACCATTTTTTAAGACATTTGATAAAAAGAATACCTGAAAACTGGGAAAAACATGATAAAAAATAGGATCCTATTACAACATCCTATTTGGAAACAATAGCATGTCATAACATCCTATTTTTTCAGACATTTGGTGCTTTTTTGGCTGCTTTTCTTCAAGGTTTTTGACATTTTATTCCGGCTTTTTTTCAACATATATGTCTCTCTTTTTTGACATTTTTATCACTATTGTTGTCGTTTTTTTCCAGCTTTTTTGCAGCTTTCTGAGTTTTTTTTAACATTTTTGTAGCTTTTCCCGCTTTTTTGTCTTTAAAAAAAAAAATTCTCTACATTTTGGCGCTTTAAAAGAAAAATATACTTTTTTGTCAAAGGTTTTGACGCATTTTTTGACTTTTTTAAAAACATTTTTGCCACACTTTTGTTGCTTTTCCCGCTTTTTGACACTTTTATTCAGTGTTTTTATGCTTTTTTATGATTTTTTCTCTGTCGTCAAAGACACATTTTCCGACTTTTATTTATGTAATTTTATTTTGTATCTTTCTGTTTTTATTATTGTGATATTATAACATTACTGTCATCATTCTGTTACCAGAAGACAAATGTTGAGTTTTTCACTCCTGTCACCTAAAGAGAGGCAAAAACTGTCTGATTTTCTATTTTGAGGACACAGGTAGAGTTGCTCTATTGATCTGCAGGTCCAGTCAGCGAGACTGAGAAGAAAAGACTCAAAGATTCGGGGCTTTGGAGGAAAACATTCGGGGCTGGAGCACCGGACGCCACCCCATTGTCTCCGCCCCATTGGCTCCGCCCCTTGGCTCCGCCCCATTGTCTCTGCCCCTTGGCTCCGCCCGTTGTCTCCGCCCCTTGGTCCCGCCCCTTCCAGCTGGGAGTCCTTCCTAAGAGTGAAAGGGTGTTAAGATTCACAGCAGGCTCGTTGGAAGAGCACTGACAGCTCTCGCCACAAAGTCACTCCCAAGGTTACGCTTCCCCAGCGGAGGCTGATCTCACTGAGGATGTGATGCCTACTGATGTATTGCCAGCAACCATGTTCCATGCTGCAGGCTAAAAATGGATCAGGGGCTCAGCGATGGACGGAGGGGTGGAAGAGGTAGAGAAAGAGGCCGGGGGTCTATGGCCAGGTTTGAGGTTTGGTGGGGGTGGGGGTTGGGAATTGGGCGGCCACTGTTGATCTCTATGCTCTTGACTTTACTATATTAAATAATATGCCTCAATTATTTGTCTTTTGTGCACAGCTTGAGACGACAACTGTGGAAAAAAAGCACACAACACATCATTCAAATACATTCACACAAAGCCCGATCTCCCCTCCCACCCTAACCAAAAACATTAAAAGCATGACCATATGCTGTCATTTTCCATTACACAGCTGGCTGTACAGAGACGGATCTGCAGCGGTGATGACTTTGAGGGATGGTGTCTTGTTCGGAGTAAATCACTGTGTCATTCCTCCAGCGAGCTATGGAGGCCCAGAGCGCCGCTGCCTGCAGACGGCTAAGAGGATTTCACCAACAATGCTGCTGCTGCTGCCACTGGGCCGGCATGATACTGGGAATAGAGCAGGGATGACCGGCCTGAGCCCAAAATAATAACTAGGGTGTGTTCCTCATTTACATTTAAGAATGAGGTCAACATTATAATTCCCATTCGTGTTCGAGAAGTTCAAACCAGAACAGGATGCTGGAATTGTGCCGTTTGTGGAAATGTTGATGCACATTCAGGCCTCAGCTGAAGGACACTGGCATGTGTAAAATACCATGAGAGGGACGTCAATCTCTGAACGTATAATTCCAACAAACTGAGCTGATCCACAAACATTTTATTCTACTACTCCTCAGAACAATTTCCCGGCAATTTTGTCACTGATATTAAGGCCCTGTGTTGCACCGGGTGTGCTGGTCTTACAGGGAGGTGTGTTCAGGTGCATTCTGGGTGTGCTGGTCTTACAGGGAGGTGTGTTCAGGTGCATTCTGGGTGTGCTGGTCTTACAGGGAGGTGTGTTCAGGTGCATTCTGGGCGTGCTGGTCTTACAGGGAGGTGTGTTCAGGTGCATTCTGGGCGTGCTGGTCTTACAGGGAGGTGTGTTCAGGTGCATTCTGGGCGTGCTGGTCTTACAGGGAGGTGTGTTCAGGTGAATTCTGGGCGTGCTGTCTTACAGGGAGGTGTGTTCAGGTGCATTCTGGGCGTGCTGCTCTTACAGGGAGGTGTGTTCAGGTGCATTCTGGGAGTATTGCTACCTTGAGGCAGCAGGAAGTGAACGCGCCATTAACCAACTAAAACCTCTAAAGTCAATAACGCAGCATTTCATTGTTATTTTAACAGAATTAGTAAAATGCGCCTTGGCTCGTACACAGGGACACACACTATGCTTGTTACACACACAGGGACACACACTATGCTTATTACACACACAGGGACACACACTATGCTTGTTACACACAGGGACACACACTATGCTTGTTACACACACAGGGACACACACTATGCTTATTACACACACAGGGACACACACTATGCTTGTTACACACACAGGGTTAGGGTTACCCACAGCATCACACAAACATGTAAAAGATTACGAATAAAAATATGATGGTGCAAATTAGATCGTTAAAATAGTCCCATAGTCCTGATGGATGCGATGTGTCTGCTTTATCATGCTTCATCATGGTGTTTTAAAAGCCGAAAAAAATATGTATTGTGTGTATTAATTCTCTTCTTCTTAAAAAAAAGCAAGTATTTGTATTATACTGAGAGATATATTCGTCAACCCCATGAAGGGATGTAAGAGTTGTACGACATACACTAGTGTATCAGAACAGTGTGAAAACCAAAGCCCTCCTGTAGAAGAAAAAGGTAATAATCAGTTTTATTGATGCGGCAGATGCATAGCCATAGTCACCCTGGAGAAGGCCTGTGTGCCGCAACGCGTTGTGCGTATTTTTTAACTTTTTGCTATGCATTAGCCGCAGCCATGAAGCTGTTTCTTCAACTAGAGTGCCTTGGTTTTCACACTGTTGCGATACATTTGGGACCCCTGCACCAGAGAAAGCCTTTTTTCCTTTGAACACAACGGAAAAAGAAGCATTTCCTTTTTTCCTGTCCACCCATACAATAGTGTTATGATCTGTGTGTGTGTGTGTGTGTGTGTGTGGGGGGACGGGGGACGGGGGGACATCCTTTACAGTCTGACTGACAGAGACACAGGAAGGAGGAAGATAAAAACAAGTAAAAAGCGTATGGATAGATGGACGCGGGTTGCAGAAGAGTTCAGTTTGCATCCTCCTGCTGAACGAAAAAAAAAAAAATCCAGTGCTGGATCTGGGCTATAAGAATTTTGGACAGTTGTCATGGAGACATTAATTGGGTCATGTGACAAAGGCTGGGCAACTTGGCAGAACAGGCAGCCAAGTGACAGTACTCCGATCCAACGGAAATTACAATCGTCAGGTTGACAGCACTCTAGCCCAAGATATTGGGGAGGGGGTGGGGTGGGGCGGGGGCCACCCTGCCACCCTGCACACCCCTTCTAGCCCGCCCTGCGCGGTTCACATGCTGACCTCGCCAAACCAACTGTCCACACGCATGACATCTGATTCCTCCCACCACGTCATCCAGCTATGTTCTCTCTTTGCATTGCACACAATGGCCTCTCCGTTTAGGGACCAGGTCTCAGATCAGATTTCATGCTGAATTCGCTTAATGCAAAGGAGTGCTAGAGCTCTTTTATTTCACTTAACAGCTCCGCAGTGAGCGGGATAACAACTGCACACAGAGAGCTAAACTTTAGTCTAAGCACAAAGTCTAGGGGTCTGTTTGGCAGGGCCTCTAGTCCAGGTTCTGACATGGTCCTCTGTCAGGTGATTGAAGGGGGCCATGCAGGGGGAGGCAGGGAGTGCTTGCTGCTTTTATAACTAACTCAAACTTGGGGGCCGGCTAGCAAAGATCTCTCCAGGACAGTAACTGTAACAGTAAGACTGGCATCCTAGAGATCCCACCACCTCTTCTTCCATCACCCTCTCTCTCCTTTCGCGAGAATAACACTGACTATTCTCGATGATGGACGTAGTACTCAAGCTGGATTGGCTTGACTTCATCATGTTACTGTCAACGTTATGGAAAGGATCCCTACAAAAATAAACCTTTTTCTTAAAGGTCCCATAACATGGTGCTCTTTGGATGCTTTTATATAGACCTTAGTGGTCCCTAATACTGTATCTGAAGTCTCTTTTATATAGACCTTAGTGGTCCCTAATACTGTATCTGAAGTCTCTTTATATAGACCTTAGTGGTCCCTAATACTGTATCTGAAGTCTCTTTATATAGACCTTAGTGGTCCCTAATACTGTATCTGAAGTCTCTTTATATAGACCTTAGTGGTCCCCTAATACTGTATCTGAAGTCTCTTTATATAGACCTTAGTGGTCCCCTAATACTGTATATGAAGTCTCTTTTATATAGACCTTAGTGGTCCCTAATACTGTATCTGAAGTCTCTTTTATATAGACCTTAGTGGTCCCCTAATACTGTATCTGAAGTCTCTTTTATATAGACCTTAGTGGTCCCTAATACTGTATCTGAAGTCTCTTTTATATAGACCTTAGTGGTCCCTAATACTGGATCTGAAGTCTCTTTTATATAGACCTTAGTGGTCCCTAATACTGGATCTGAAGTCTCTTTTATGTAGACCTTAGTGGTCCACTAATACTGTATCTGAAGTCTCTTTATATAGACCTTAGTGGTCCCCTAATACTGTATCTGAAGTCTCTTTATATAGACCTTAGTGGTCCCCTAATACTGTATCTGAAGTCTCTTTATATAGACCTTAGTGGTCCCCTAATACTGTACTGTGTCTCTTTCCCAAAATTCAGGCTTTATTTCAACAAAACCAGAGTGGTTATTGTTATTGAACAGTGGAAAGATGAACGAAGACGGCTTTTCATAGTTTAATTCTGTTGACTTTGAATGAAGTGTGTTTTACGGTGATTAAAGTACTGATTATTTACATGGAGTCTGGTGGGTTTGGTGACGGTGATTTCGGGGCCTTCATGTTAAGCTAACAGGTCTATCTCTGTAGGGATCCTTTCCATAATGATGTCAGACACATAATCTGAGTCTGTCAGCGGCAAAAACAGAACTTTTGACGTAAATTGAAGATGCGCATTTGCCCATTAATGTTACATTGCAGCTTATTTCGTTGCCATCTCGCTTAATACCGGACCAATTTCAAAGCTTGTTTTTCCCATCAGTCAATTCTCACTCACAAACACAAAAATATAGGAAAATAGCATCAAGTTACCCTTTAATGGAGAGCTGAATCTCAGATAAATGCACTTTCTTATGTATTCGTTAGGCTCTTTCCCCGTCTGCAGCCTTTCATTCATCCTGTCTGGGCCATTAGGCTCGCTAAATTCCTCTCTATATTCAGCTCTACCCGGCTCCCGTTCCTGGTCAGACTAATAATATATCTACAATCAGTGCTGTTTCCAAAAGGCTTAGGCACAAAACTGAATAATCTCCATGCCTCGAGGCAAGGCTGGTCGCTGTCTGCTGGTCCCTGATGTGGCCGGTCTGAGATCAGTTCATGCAACTATTGCTGTTAAGATGATGATAATGCTTATGATTGGATGATGACCACAGGGTTAAAGGGTAACTACTGTTTTCTTCAACCTGGACCCTATGTTCCTATGTTTCTGTGTCTAAGTGACTGATGGGAACAACCATCTGTGACATTGGTCCAGTATTAACCCTCCTGGTATCTTTGGGGTCAAATGTGGCCCCTTTTACAAAAATATTCTATAGCAGAAATTTGGGTTTCTGTCAAACACATTGTCCAAAAAAGTAACGTGGATGGTTCCTTACAACGCTCCTCACAAGTTAAATAAATAATCAGTTCACTACTTTCATTGAATTTGGGTGTTTTTTGTCAATTATATAGATATTTGGAGACAAAACAATTGGTAAAAGAAATTTTAAAAAAGTGTAAAAAAATGAAAAAAATTTGAAAAATGTCAATAAACACTTCAAAAATTTTGGAGAAAACCCACATAAATTTCAATAAAATGAAATTGAATAAGACGCCCCGATATTAATGAAAGTAGAGATCTGTACTTGGCAAAGAGCGTTGGTGGAATCAATCATGTTATTTTGGGGAATTAAAAAGAACATTGATATAGGACAACATGAGGACAACATGAGGACAACATGAGGACAACATGGGGACAACATGAGGTCAACATGAGGACAACATGGGGACAACATGAGGACAACATGAGGACAACATGAGGGCAACATGAGGACAACATGAAGACAACATGAGGGCAACATGAGGACAACATGAGGGCAACATGAGGACGACATGAGGACAACATGAAGACAACATGAGGGCAACATGAGGGCAACATGAAGACAACATGAAGACAACATGAGGGCAACATGAGGGCAACATGAAGACAACATGAGGGTAACATGAGGACAACATGAGGGCAACATGAGGACAACATGAAGACAACATGAAGACAACATGAGGACAACATGGGGGCAACATGGGGACAACATGAGGACAACATGAGGACAACATGAGGGCAACATGAGGACAACATGAAGACAACATGAGGGCAACATGAGGACAACATGAGGGCAACATGAGGACGACATGAGGACAACATGAAGACAACATGAGGGCAACATGAGGGCAACATGAAGACAACATGAAGACAACATGAGGGCAACATGAGGGCAACATGAAGACAACATGAGGGTAACATGAGGACAACATGAGGGCAACATGAGGACAACATGAAGACAACATGAAGACAACATGAGGACAACATGGGGGCAACATGAGGGCAACATGAGGACAACATGAGGGCAACATGAAGACAACATGAGGGAAACATGAGGACAACATGAAGACAACATGAGGGCAACATGAGGACAACATGAGGACAACATGAGGGCAACATGAGGACAACATGAGGACAACATGAGGACAGCATGAGGGCAACATGAGGACAACATGAGGGCAACCTGAGGACAACATGAGGACACCATGAGGGCAACATGAGGACAACATGAGGGCAACATGAGGACAACATGAGGACACCATGAGGGCAACATGAGGACAACATGAGGGCAACATGAGGACAACATGAGGGCAACATGAGGACGACATGAGGACAACATGAAGACAACATGAGGACAACATGAGGGCAACATGAGGACAACATGAGGACACCATGAGGACAACATGAAGACAACATGAGGACACCATGAGGGCAACATGAGGACAACATGAGGGCAACATGAGGACAACATGAGGGTTAAAAGCGTCTGTAGACTGTTGAAACTGCATTGCCCTTCGGGTAAATAAAGCGGTTTGAACAAAGCCAGACTATTAAAAGTCCATGTGGACATGTTGTAAGGCGGGTCATCACAGACCTGGATCCCAGCGCTCGTTCTCACGTGAGACAAAAAGAAAGAGAAAGCTGCGAAAAAGGAGATTTAGCATGAAAGGATGTGAAACTAATTAAAGACAGAAGTTACGTCCTACGCAGAGAGCAGCGCTCGCTGTCTGATCGCGTGTTGCTGTGTGAACTCGTCTTCCTGTTGTTTTCCAAGTTTTTGTTGCTTTGTTTTGGGAGCGTCAGCAGAACGCATTCCCGGAGACCCCGGGTAACAGGAAGTGGGGAAAAGAAAGAAAAAGCTTAATATTAATTAGGATTAATTAGTTACCTCCAGCTCCAGAGTTCACATTTCAGGTGACTTCTGGGAGACGTGGTCAAACCAATGGCCTAGGTATTGTTGTGTGTGTGTGCGTGTGTTTGTGGAAGTAGGTGTGTATGTGTGTGTGTGTGTGTGTATGTTTGTGGAAGTAGGTGTGTGCGTGTCCGTGTGTGTGTGTGTGTGTGTGTATGTGTGTGTGTGTGTGTGTGTGTGTGTGTGTGTGTATGTTTGTGGAAGTAGGTGTGTGTGTGTGTGCGTGTGTGTGTGTGTGTGTGTGTGTTTGTGGAAGTAGGTGTGTATGTGTGTGTGTGTGTGTATGTTTGTGGAAGTAGGTGTGTGCGTGTCCGTGTGTGTGTGTGTATGGTGTATGTGTGTGTGTGTGTGTGTATGTTTGTGGAAGTAGGTGTGTGTGTGTGCGTGTATGTGTGTGTGTGTGTGTATGTATGTTTGTGGAAGTAGGTGTGTGTGTGTGCGTGTGTGTATGTGTGTGTGTGTGTGTGTGTGTATGTTTGTGGAAGTAGTGTGTGTGTGTGTGTGTGTGTGTGTGTGTGTGTGTGTGTATGTTTGTGGAAGTAGGTGTGTGTGTGCGTGTGTGTGTATGTGTGTGTGTGTATATGTTTGTGGAAGTAGGTGTGTGTGTGTGTGTGTGTGTTTGTGGAAGTAGGTGTGTGTGTGTGTGTGTGTGTGTGTGTTTGTGGAAGTAGGTGTGTGTGTGTGTGTGTGTGTATGTTTGTGTGTGTGTGTGTGACGGAGGGCACCAACATAGGGTGCACGTGCCCGTCAGTGCCCCCCCCTTTGTCTGCTACCTCCACGATGAAGACAGAAGAGAAGACGGAGGTTGAATCTCACAGAATCTCACAGAATCTCACAGAATCTCACAGAAATGTACTGAAACCACGCAGAGAACAACAACAACAACGAGCCTCTTTGAAGTGAAATGAAAGAGGGAACTAATACTCTTAGATTCTGTTTCAGGAACAGCAGAAATGTGAGCTCCACTCCCAGTCCTCCCTCCGCCATGAAATACTGCTGACTCGGGGGTAAGTTAGCCAATTAATGAATAATAAATGGGGCTGGAACGCAACATTTTCATATCCTTTATAGGTCAGAGTGTGCCGAGGCCGGGCCGCCACCCGGGCATCATGGGTAGATATCAGAGCCACGTCAGCCGCTCCACGCAACGTTAACGACGCGCCGAGAGGGCATAACACAACTTCTTTCCTGCGTCTGAAGCTGAAGCCGTGTCTGCTTCCCATCTCTCGCACGCTGTTTTTGGGGCTTTTCATCGCAGCTCGTTAGTCTCCACTCGCTCATCCTTCGCCTGTGTGCGCGGCGTAGAGAGGCAGGCGTTGCAGACAACATCCTGTTAGTTTTAACCCATTTCTTATTGTGCTAAGCAGGCTCGCGGGGGCTGATGACGGCGAAGCGACGCACACCCCGCTGCCCCAAACCCCAAAAACTACACCGACAACAACAACAACGGTGGCAATTACAGCCTGCCGCTTCACAGCCTCCACTTCACTCGCTGTTATCTCCGGTATTCAGCTCCTCTGGAATCAGCTATTACAGGTAATTAAGCGATTCATCAAGTCAGTTTCAATTACTGGAAGGTTGACAGCTGCAGATTACAATCAGTGGGGGCGAAGGGAGAGAGGGAGAGAGGGAGAGAGAGAGGGAGAGGAAGGGAGAGAGTTGGTAGAGGAAGGAAGAGAGGGAGAGAGTTGGTAGAGGGAGAGAGGGAGAGAGGGAGAAAGTTGGTAGAGGGAGAGAGGGAGAGAGGGAGAGAGTTGGTAGAGGGAGAGAGGGAGAGAGGGAGAGAGGGAGAGAGGGAGAGAGTTGAGAGAGGAAGGGAGAGGAAGGGAGAGAGTTGGTAGATGGAGAGAGGGAGAGAGGGAGAGAGGGAGAGAGGGAGAGAGTTGAGAGAGTTGAGAGAGGGAGAGAGGGAGAGAGGGAGAGAGTGAGAGAGTTGGTAGAGGGAGAGAGGGAGAGAGGGAGAGAGTTGAGAGAGGGAGAGAGTTGAGAGAGGAAGGGAGAGGAAGGGAGAGAGTTGGTAGATGGAGAGAGGGAGAGAGGGAGAGAGGGAGAGAGGGAGAGAGTTGAGAGAGTTGAGAGAGGGAGAGAGGGAGAGAGTGAGAGAGTTGGTAGAGGGAGAGAGGGAGAGAGGGAGAGAGTTGAGAGAGGGAGAGAGTTGAGAGAGGGAGAGAGTTGGTAGAGTTGGTAGAGGGAGAGAGTGAGAGAGTTGAGAGAGTGAGAGAGGGAGAGAGTGAGAGAGTGAGAGAGGGAGAGAGGGAGAGAGTGAGAGAGGGAGAGAGTGAGAGAGTGAGAGAGGGAGAGAGTGAGAGAGTGAGAGAGGGAGAGAGTGAGAGAGGGAGAGAGTGAGAGACACCACCACCACCGCCCACCCACCACCACCACAACCACCACCGCCCACCACCCCCACCACCACCGCCACCACCGCCACCACCGCCACCACCACCGCCACCACCGCCCACCACCCACCACCCCCACCACCGCCACCACAACCACCACCGCCACAACCACCACCGCCACCACCCACCACCACCCACCACCCCCACCACCGCCACCACCGCCACCACCCACCACCCCCACCACAACCACCACCGCCACAACCACCACCGCCACCACCACCACCACCACCCACCACCCCCACCACCGCCACCACCGCCCACCACCACCGCCCACCCCCGCCACCACCACCGCCACCACCGCCACCACCACCCACCACCCCCACCACCGCCACCACCGCCCACTCATTTAGCTTCTTAGGTCTTTGACACTGCGTCAGCTACACTATCATTACTCTGTCATGGACCGACTCTACTGTAGCAGCTGATAATGAATAAGAGCGCTCCTGCCATCGCAACGGCCATCACACCCCCGATGGGAACCCATTCGCCGCCTGACATATAGTCCCCGCAATAAAGCTCATGTGAACTGTAAGAGGATCATAAAGTGTTCTCAACAGAGCCCCTTAATTTATGGCAACCAGTTAGCAGCTCATTAAAAAAATAAAAAATCAGGTGTGTGTTGGTGCTGAGAGCGCTCGGGACGTGCCGCCATTAGCCTGGTCAAAGGACGCCTTCAATTTACGCTCGGTTGATTAACCCCACTCTCCGTTTGCACGCTTTCACACATTAGGTTAAAGAATAAGTCATCTGGGGGAACTATTATGCCTCTTAGTTGTCCATTAGAGTCAGGTTCACTACTGTCTCCATGGCGATCATAAGTCACCCAGCGCAGGTTGGACCGGCTGGCCGGACCATTCATCTTAGGGGGTGTTGAATATCCAAAGAGACACCTCAGGGTTAGGGTAGGGTTAGTCTATTCTAGGGGGGGGGGGAGGGGGTCAATACAGCATAGTATTGCGATATTTTCAGTGGCAATACTGTATCGATACACAGGCGCCAAGTATGGATCTATTATTATATATATTATATATTATTTATATATTATATATATTATATATATATATTATCCTCCAATCCTCTTTGGATTCGGTCTTGACTCAGACTCGAACCTCTTTGGACTCGGTCTTGACTCAGACTCAAACCTTTTTGGACTCGGTCTTGACTCAGACTTAAACCTCTTTGGACTCGGTCTTGACTCAGACTCAAACCTCTTTGGACTTGGTCTTGACTCAGACTCAAACCTTTTTAGACTCAGTCTCAACTCAGACTAAAACCTTTTTGGACTCGGTCTTGACTCAGACTCGATCCTCTTTGGACTTGGTCTTGACTCAGACTCAAACCTCTTTGGACTCGGTCTTGATTTGGACTTGGTCTTGACTCAGACTCAAACCTCTTTGGACTCTGTCTTGACTAGTCCTGGTCTTGGACTAGTCTTGGACTCGACACAGTTGGTTTTGACAGCCGGAGGCTATTTTGCCGAGGCGCCGTTGCGTCATCCGGCACTTCTGATTGGTTTAAAGAAACGCCAATTTAACCAGAGCACGTGTTCCTCCCATCCCAGAATGCTGTGTGGACTAGCCAGACCCTCCTCGGCAGCGCTGTGGAGGAAGGTCTGATCATACCAGACTACATTCTCTGGTTTAGATATGAGGATGGAAAACGATTACCCTGCACGGCAGCTGGATTCTCACAATAACACGAGCCCGGGTAGCTCACCTGGTAGATCGCGCGCCCATATACAGAGCTTTACTCCTCGGCGTAGCGGGCACAGGTTCGACTTCGTCCCGCGGCCCTTCACGGCACGCCGTTCCCCCCCCCCTCTCCCCGTTCCCGTAACATTTGGCACATTAGGTTAATGCCGCGGCGCTGCACTCCACCACCTTATTCGTACATAATGGACTGTAGAACATGCAACCCTTAAATACTGGATTCTAACACTACTTTCCATAAAATAGTGATGATACGGTAACACACTGCTGGCCTCGGTCTAAAAGTACCAAAAACACTCTTCTAACAACCATGAATCTCATTAAAAACAACAGCGTGTTAACAGCTCATTTAAATGAAGACTAACAAAGGAAAACACCACCAGCAGGAAGTGGACGCTCTCACACTGTCTTCCCAAAGCAATAAAAGGGGAAGACGGGCTGGACACCTGTCCCACTCAGAAGAATCAGAACCAGAATCTCACAGAGAAAGAATAATAAGAAAAATAGGATAGCCACACCAGTGGATTATCTACTGTAATCTATTTTAATTTATTAAAGATCAAACACAATATTTTTGTGTTTTTGTGGAAGAATGTGTCACGCACATGAGAAATGAAACACATATTCTCATCATTAGTGTAGTTATGACAGGTAAGAAGGTCTATTCATTATCATTATCCACAAGTGTGTGTGTGTGTGTGTGTTCTAACTCGTGTGTGTGTGTGTGTGTGTGTGTGTGTGTGTGTGTGTGTGTGTGTGTGTGTGTGTGTTCTAACTTGTGTGTGTGTGTGTGTGTGTGTGCATGTTCTAACTCATGTGTGTGTGTGTGCGTGTTCTAACTTGTGTGTGTGTGTGTGTTCTAAATTGTGTGTGTGTGTGTGTGTGTGTGTGTGTGTGTGTGCGTGTTCTAACTCATGTGTGTGTGTGTGTGTGCATGTTCTAACTTGTGTGTGTGAGTGTGTGTGTGTGTGTGTGTGTGTGCATGTTCTAACTTGTGTGTGTGTGTGTGTTCTAACGTGTGTGTGTGTGTGTGTGTGTGTGTGTGTGTGCGTGTTCTAACTCGTGTGTGTGTGTGTGTGCGTGTTCTAACTTGTGTGTGTGTGTGTGTGTGTGTGTGTGTGTGTGTGTGTGTGTGTGTGTGTGTGTGTGTGTGTGTGTGTGTGTGTGTTCTAACTCGTGTGTGTCTGTCTTATCATTTCCAGTCTTCCTGGAGTTCCTTGAGTCATAGTGTTGATGTGTGTGATTTTTTAAATGTGTTTGTGTGTGGATTTCCATATGGATTTGTGCGTGCTGTGAGGGCTGTTGTGAGTGGATTTTGAATTTCGGGGGATGAGATGATGCTGAGATCTGCGCTACAAGGGATTGCAGTATTTTGCGGAGGATTTCATGTATTAATTCTTAATACCGGGATAAGTCATGTGTCCCTGGGAGATTCACTCCAGTGATCGATACTCATACATTAGAGTAGACAGTGTTGACTGATAGAGCTCAGCTGGCACACTGAGGCCGCAAATAACGGAAGAACTGGTCCCAAATAATGTTGAACCTGGATTAACTTTAGCCACAATGCAAAGCCACGCATCCAGCAAGGTCCAGCAATAATAATAAAACAAGAAAATGTTACCAAGTTTCGACCCAAAAGTGTGAAAAATGCAATACGACTCAGCAGATCATGGCAGTTACAATATATGTAAATCTCAGTCAAAAGGTAGTAGAGTCCTACTGTCCAGAAACAACATAACTGCTAGCCTTATTATACCACATGCCATCTTGTTCGGTCCGTTTTTCAAAAAGTAATGACACATCGGAGATCATAGGGATAAAAGATGGCTAGTCTACAAGGACTGGGTATCAGTGAGTTGTAAAATCCCATTTTATAGCATTATAAACCCCTGTGCAGTGTTTTGGTGTCTGAAAAAATGATTAATTACAAACTGAACTTGCTTGATTTCATCGCCTAAGATCCTTTTAGTTTAAAAGTAAATAATCACTACTTTTAGCGTGTATATAGCAGCATATCTCCACCAGACTCCATGTAAATAATCACTACTTTTAGCATGTATAGAGCAGCATATCTCCACCAGACTCCATGTAAATAATCACTACTTTTAGCGTGTATAGAGCAGCATATCTCCACCAGACTCCATGTAAATAATCACTACTTTTAGCGTGTATAGAGCAGCATATCTCCACCAGACTCCATGTAAATAATCACTACTTTTAGCGTGTATAGAGCAGCATATCTCCACCAGACTCCATGTAAATAATCACTACTTTTAGCGTGTATAGAGCAGCATATCTCCACCAGACTCCATGTAAATAATCACTACTTTTAGCATGTATAGAGCAGCATATCTCCACCAGACTCCATGTAAATAATCACTACTTTTAGCGTGTATAGAGCAGCATATCTCCACCAGACTCCATGTAAATAATCACTACTTTTAGCGTGTATAGAGCAGCATATCTCCACCAGACTCCATGTATATAATTACTACTTTTAGCGTGTATAGAGCAGCATATCTCCACCAGACTCCATGTAAATAATCACTACTTTTAGCGTGTATAGAGCAGCATATCTCCACCAGACTCCATGTATATAATTACTACTTTTAGCGTGTATAGAGCAGCATATCTCCACCAGACTCCATGTAAATAATCACTACTTTTAGCGTGTATACAGCAGCATATCTCCACCAGACTCCATGTATATAATTACTACTTTTAGTGTGTATAGAGCAGCATATCTCCACCAGACTCCATGTAAATAATCACTACTTTTAGCATGTATAGAGCAGCATATCTCCACCAGACTCCATGTAAATAATCACTACTTTTAGCGTGTATAGAGCAGCATATCTCCACCAGACTCCATGTAAATAATCACTACTTTTAGTGTGTATAGAGCAGCATATCTCCACCAGACTCCATGTAAATAATCACTACTTTTAGCGTGTATAGAGCCAGCATATCTCCACATGTAAATGGTTGAATTTAAGCTTCATTCCAACCAGACCAGAGTGGTGATTGTTGGAACAGTGGAAAGGTGAACCAAGACGGCTTTTGATAATTTTATTTAATTTCTGTCCACTTTGAATGAAGTGTGTGTTAGGATGATAAAATTGCTGTTTATGATGAAGCAAAGCAACAGAGGCGTTTTACCGCAGAGATAGAAAAAGATAGATAGATAGACAGATAGATGGATAGATAAATAGATAGATAGAGGCGAAAACAGCACTTTTAGGGATCCAATGGATCGGCACCTTCATTTTACATCCAGTAAGTTGAACGTGCACAATCGGCCATTAAAGTTACATTAGAGCTTGTTTCACCGCTGGTCTTGCTTAGTGCAGTTTAAGATTGTTGTTCCCATCAGTAACTTAAGACACAAAAACATAGAAAAATGTCTTAGGTATAGCACCAGCTGACCAAAGGATTATCAATAAGCATAAGGACATTATAGCATTGCCCGCCGAAGGATACTGTTGTACTGGAAATCCCACACCACCTAGCACCTCCTTATGGATGAGTGACTTTATGCTCCATTTAAGTCTTGAAAAGATTAAATACACACTTAGAGGGTCAACAGACCGCTTCTACTCTACCTGGAACCCAGTAATGTCTTTCATAAACAAACTTAAGACCCTCCCTGATAGTTAGGATGTTTGTGTTCTATGAAAAATCCAGATGTAACTGTCTTTCTGTACCTTGTTCTTAATAAAAAGATAATTGGCCCATGTTGGATGACAAAAACAACCAAATGATCTCACAAGTCTGAGTATTTTGCATACATACCCAGATTGGAGGAGGCCCTTCCCTCTGCAGCCCTGTCCTTCAGTCCCTCTGCTATAGACAACTGCTGTTCATGGTACTGCTTGGCCCTCTCCAGGTCCTGCATGCAGCGAGCCGCGTGTCCCAGTCCCGCGTAGGCTCTCATCTCGATGGACTTCTCCTCCAGCTCCTGGGCCAGCTCCAGAACGTGCGTGTGGTAGGACATGGCCTTGTCAAAGTTACGGTGGTAGTGGTAGGCGCTGCCGAGGTTACTGTAAGCCCGGGCTTCCTCTCGTTTGTTCTCCAGGGCCTTGGCAATGCCCAGGTGCTGCTCATGGCATTGCACGGCGTTGTCAAAGTCTCCCATGGCGATGTAGACGGCGCCCATGTTTCCCAGCTCGCGGGCCTCAGACAGCTGATCCTTGGACTGCTTGGCCAGCAGGACACACTGCTTGTGGCTGGCCAGGGCGTTGGGGTAGTCCCCGATGGCTGTGTAGACATGGCCCAAGCTGCTCAGCGCCATGGAAGCAGCCTGTGGATGAAGAGAAAGATAGACTTAGACTTATTGTTCCTATTGGGATGACTCCCGCAAGGAAATTGAAATAAAGATTTTTGAAAATTGAGATAGACAGCAAGTAAGGAAAACAGCAACTGTTGGCAACAGGGCTGCACAATATCTCATTTTATGTTTTTATCGTCATCACTATAGCAACTGGCACAATTAACACATCGCATAAAGGCTGCGACACATCGTGAAATTACGCCGAGATTGAAAACTTCAGGAGAAAACTGCACATTCATATGTTATTGTCGTTTTAGTGCTTTCATATTCAATGCAATGTTCAATTTGTTCAATAAAAGAATATTGGGAATGATTTTCTTTCATTTGTTCGGGATTCAATAAGCAGATATTTGTATTTTAGCAGAATACTGAAAGCAGCAGAACTGAGTACACTTTAATGTTATTTAGTGCAAATGGATGGATGGATGGATGGATGGATGGATGGATAGATAGATAGATAGATAGATGATAGAAAGATAGATGATAGATAGATAGATAGAAAGATAGATAGATAGATAGATAGATAGATAGATAGATAGATGATAGAAAGATAGATGATAGATAGATAGATAGAAAGATAGATAGATAGATAGATAGATAGATAGATAGATAGATGATAGAAAGATAGATAGATAGATAGATAGATAGATAGATAGATAGATGATAGATAGATAGATAGATAGATAGATAGAAAGATAGATGATAGATAGATAGATAGATAGAAAGATAGATGATAGATAGAAAGATAGATGATAGATAGATAGATAGATAGATAGATAGATAGATAGATAGATAGATAGATAGATAGATAGATAGATAGATATATAGAAAGATAGATGATAGATAGATAGAAAGATAGATAGATAGATAGATAGATAGATGATAGAAAGATAGATAGATAGATAGATAGATAGATAGATAGATAGATAGATAGATAGATAGATAGATAGATAGATAGATAGAAAGATAGATGATAGATAGATAGATAGATAGATAGAAAGATAGATGATAGATAGATAGATAGATAGATGATAGATAGATAGATAGATAGATAGATAGATAGATAGATAGATAGATAGATAGATAGATAGAAAGATAGATGATAGATGATAGATAGATAGAAAGATAGATGATAGATAGATAGATAGATAGATGATAGATAGATAGATAGATAGATAGATAGATAGATAGATAGATAGATAGATAGATAGATAGATAGATATCTCAATAAAATGGGAAATTACAGTGTTGCAGCAGCAAAATCAGTCACATAGCGAAGAATGTAAATATAAATGAAATACTAGAATATAATATACATACATACAATATACATGAAATAATAATAGGAATAAAATACAAGAACAAATATTTGAATATATACAAGTTGGGAATACAACAACGTGTAATTTTAGTAAGTATTCAGCGACGTTATCAGATATTTCCACATATATTGCAGCCCTTACATGTACTTTGGAGATTTGTAAGTAGAAAAACAGCAAAGTAATAACCTGTATGTAATCTCCGCCATTAATTATATCAACAGTGAGTCATTTTGTTGCCTTTGTATTTCAGATTTCCTACCCGCACTTAAACGTCCCATCAGCCAGATTTACTGTACATCAAATGGGGAAAAAAGACTCAATCTACATTTCCCAAATCTCTTAGGGGGGCTTACTGCTCAGAGACCAAAACAACAAGCCCAACCTGATTTGATTTCATCTCGGCTAAGCGCGGGGGTGGGGGTGGGGGTGGGGGTGATGCAGATCAGCGCAGCGGCAGGCTTGTTTTAAAGCCGTCAGTTTGCCCACTGCAATCACGCTTCATGGCATGCCGCCACGGAACAAAGAAGCTGCTAATCAGGGGGGAGAGCGGAGAGGAGAGGGGTTTCAGCTGTGGGGGGGCCGACTGGCTGACTGCTGGCGAGCTAAAAACACAAAGAGAACAATATTCTGCATATTCTCATCTGACATTTTCTAAAGAAATGTCCACCTGTGTTAATGAATCCGCTGTAAACACTAGCTACAACTGCAAAAGGAGACAGAAACAGGGACATGGAGAGCAGGGTTTCACACTAAGGTGTTTGTAGGTGTCTGAAGCTAATTTCTACTGGGGGACGGAGCTCACTTTTAGAAATCAGGTGGGTGTAGGTGCTGAGAGCGCTCCTGGTTCCCAGGGTTCAATGTTAAAGCTCTTTAAAAACTGAAAAAAATGTATTAGAAACATCAGAAAAAATGTCCTACTTCAAAAAAGAAGCGTAAATAAAATATTTTAAAAAATATTTTAAAAAAACAAGACTAAAGGCCCTAACTTTGAATGGGAGAGGACCTCTGATTGGCTGTTAAAGAGAATGGGAGAGGACCTCTGATTGGCTGTTAAAGAGAATGGGAGAGGACCTCTGATTGGCTGTTAAAGGGAATGGGAGAGGACCTCTGATTGGCTGTTAAAGGTAATGGGAGAGGACCTCTGATTGGCTGTTAAAGGGAATGGGAGAGGACCTCTTATTGGCTGTTAAAGGGAATGGGAGAGGACCTCTGATTGGCTGTTAAAGGGAATGGGAGAGGACCTCTGATTGGCTGTTAAAGGTAATGGGAGAGGACCTCTGATTGGCTGTTAAAGGGAATGGGAGAGGACCTCTTATTGGCTGTTAAAGGGAATGGGAGAGGACCTCTGATTGGCTGTTAAAGAGAATGGGAGAGCACCTCTGATTGGCTGTTAAAGAGAATGGGAGAGGACCTCTGATTGGCTGTTAAAGAGAATGGGAGAGGACCTCTGATTGGTTGATTGCATGTCATGTCCAGAACACCCCTCTGATTAATGAAGGCTCTAAATCCAACCCTTTAGGACCACGCGCCTGGCGCACCGAGCCTTTTCACCCCCGTCACGGGCGCCAGGCGCTTCACGCCGTGCGCTCAGACCGTTAAAATAGGGCTCAGGTTGTCAAAACAACAGCAAAAAAATAACAAACTCAATTCCTGATTGGCCAACGGCACGTTCAGATCAAATCACTTAACGAGCGTTCTCCGACGGGGAGACAGAAGGACGACGTCATTTATGATACGATGATGCCTGAAGGGGGAACTGGGTTGTTATATTTACTTGCCCGATGTGGCGTTTTACTGGGAAAATCTTATTGTTGAACCCTGGAAAGATTTCTCCAAAAACAGTCTTGACCCCGTGTGACACGCTCACTGCCGGCGTTCTTAGCTGTTTATACAGAGGGTAAACAGCTGGGAATTGGGGTCACATGTCTGTGTGTGAGCAGATGTTCAATTAACCATGCAGGGCCAGCTAGTAACACATCTCCTTCCTGAGGTCCCACTCTGCATCCTCCGGTCCAGGAAGAGGGCTGGACGCAGGCCAGCGGAGAGGACAGACACCCTGACAGTGAAGGCCACAGAGCAGTGTGGTGTCTGAACAACAACCCTGGATGAGGTGTCGAAATCACCTTATCCTGATTATAAGGTTTATTATATCAAAGATTCAGTCAATTTACAAGCTTCTGCAGCAGCCTGGAGAGTGCTAACCCAATGCACACACTCTCTCTTTCAATACCTCAGACAAACTTTATATAGGATGTGTTTAGGTCACATGTTAGATAACATATAGGGTTTGCTACGTGGGAAACCAAAGATCACATCCATATCATCACTTTTTTAGCCCCCAAAAAATGTAAATAATCACTACTTTTAGCGTGTATAGAGCAGCATATCTCCACCAGACTCCATGTAAATAATCACTACTTTTAGCGTGTATAAAGCAGCATATCTCCACCAGACTCCATGTAAATAATCACTACTTTTAGCGTGTATAGAGCAGCATATCTCCACCAGACTCCATGTAAATAATCACTACTTTTAGCGTGTATAAAGCAGCATATCTCCACCAGACTCCATGTAAATAATCACTACTTTTAGCATGTATAGAGCAGCATATCTCCACCAGACTCCATGTAAATAATCACTACTTTTAGCGTGTATAGAGCCACATATCTCCACATGTAAATGGGTGAATGAAGGGGTTATTTCAACCTAGTCTATATCCTTTGCGTTCCACTTCTGGGATTGCTTCAAGCCTTTCACCAAGTTGTGCTATACTTTGTGATGTCACATGTTTAGGTAGAAGCCAGTGGAGAAGTGTGGCTCTAATTAACTACCGCTACACTCTAAAAAATCATCTGTGTATTGACAGTTATATGACTGTATGTTTTAACAGAAATACCCCAAAGAACAAAAACTGCAGTTGTTTTTTTACATATCAAATTGCATAAATTGTGCGCCAACAACTTTGTTGGCCATGAAGGTTGAGTTTGGGAAATTAAAGAAGTTTTTTTACTTTATTCAAAGCTTTTGTCGCTTTTGCAAGTATTTTAGAAGTCTACTAACTAAGCAGCTTTGTATGAGAGAACTGTATATACAGGCCAAACATAACATGTTCTGTATTTTAACTGTAGCTACACACGTAATTTCAGTTTTTCATTTACACTGCAAAGTTCGGGTCATTTGCTGCCAGAACTTTTTTCTGTTATTTTATGGAGTTTTTTTTTAGAGTGTAGCAAGTATTCCTTTATGAAAGTGCTTGATGTCACATGCTTGATGTCCGATGCTTGTCCCATGAGCCCTGCCAGTGTGTGATCATAGCCTTGGTTGTTTGAAGAATATCAGAGCTCATAGGTCCAAAGTGAAAGAAGGAGGCGTTTCAAAAGGGAGAGCCACACAGCTGCAAGGCGAGCCATAACCACACAGCTCCTCACAGCAGTGAAGTGGTGGGGCAGAGTGAGAAATGAAACCCACCGGGGGCTCTGAGGAACAGATCTCGCACCGGGTCCAGCTCGGCTGCATGACATAAGGGGCTAATTATGCTAAGTACAATACATTACCTCTAGCATGTGCAATGAAAGCAGCCATTTCTCTAATGTGCTGTGGAATATACAAATACTTCGAGGGGGAGGCTGACAGATGAGATGAGAACCAGCCAGGAGTCCTAAACCACTGTCGTTGTCAGAGGAACCAGATGCAATCATGTTGTTGGAGCCAATTTGTTTTTTCTTGGATTAGCATGTGAGCCTTCCCCCTGCCGCCTCCCTTCTCCCCTTCACGTCCCTCCCAGGAGTTTACCTTTCATTAGTAGGCCCTCGTTGCAAAATGTGTTTGCTGATAAGAGCCAGTGGTTTATCAACAGTTTATAAAGCGCGGTACGCTACGATTAATCAAATCAGCACACATCCGGAGAAGGACTGGACTCTGTAAACACAATCAAATCTGACTCGGTGGACGGATTGGAGATGGAGAGAAGTGTGGGAGAGAGAGAGAGAAAGCAGGGAGGGAGGGAAAGATAAG
>JABXJD010000318.1:187500-230000 GCA_013375575.1 Percina caprodes | reverse complement strand
AGCTGGCAGGAACAGAGCTGCACACCGGAGGGGGCAGGGCGTGGGGAGGAGAGGGGCAGATAAAAGGCTACGGGAGAGATTGTCTTTGAAGGATGAGAGAGAGAGAATGCTGCAGACATCCCCGGGGCGAGGACGTCTTCAGATCTGAATCCACCTGCGGTGATGCGTTTCGACAGCAGAGGAAACATCTCGACTGTAATAAGTTCTCAGAGACAGAACAGAGAGGCTTGAACGATGCCTTCCAGAAGTGCAAGCTGTTGCTGTGTGTGTGCATGTGCACGGAAACACAGTCTGAGCAATAGGGGTGGGGGAGTTGGATTCATGCGTGTATCATGATATATATATATTTAGTTATTTTATTAGACAGTGCAGATGGAGAGGGAAGGGCGAAGAGAATGAAACCCAGGCCGCTGCAAAGGACTCAGCCTACATGGGCCGAACACTAGGGGGTGTGTGGGGGTCGATACAGCATAGTATCGCGATATCTATCTTTTATTATATATGTGTTGGTTAGTTTGCCTGCTTGATGCTTTCCGATCTTTTTAGATGAAACAGATGTTGACAAAGTTTCCTTTTGGGGATTTGAAATTGGGAGAAATTAGAAGTTTGGGGAAAAAGGTAATAAATTGCAATAAATCGCAGAATATTGCATGCAATATGTTTAAAATCGCAATAATATCATATCGTGGCTTAAGGATCGTGATGATATCGTATCGGGAGGCGACTGCTGATTCCCCCCCCCCCCAAACACGTTCAATGAAAATCATAATACAAATAGAATCAGATCAGGTGTGCATAAATAAGGGAAGAAAGGGGGGATATGGAGGAGGCATGATGGGGGTGATGTGGGCGGTCCAGGCTGGGGGGGCGGGGGTGGACATGATGAAATATTCCGGTTTTACGGCTGTATGCTCCATTCTCTCCACTCGCTCGGTGTTTGCACACAGATATAGATCCTGTGGGAGCCGCCGTTAGATCAGCCAAACGACTTCCTCTCCGCCACATCAAAACCTTCTGCTTTTTTAAGCAGGAACATGCTGTGTGCTGCCAAGTGAGGGCAGGTACAGCTGTGCCTGATTGCTCACACACACACACACACACACACACACACACACACAGAAGGACTCAGCAGCCCACTGTGGCTGATAAGACCAGAACAGGCCGAGCTGCCTTCCACTTTGCCCCCCCTGGAGCCAGATTATCATTCCAAGTTTGAAAATATTATTCATGAAAAGTCATAACAAATCCACAGCAATATTCCAGTATTATTCCAAATATGACAGTATTCTGAATTTGATACAGGTCATGTATTTTGGATATGCATAATGAAGCTTTTCCAACCCCAAAATTTATTATAATAATAATAATAATGTATACTTTATTAGTCCTGCAAGGGGAAATTACAATTTATACCCTGTTGTTATTACACACCTGAATTCAGGCCTGAATTCCACCTCATTTATCATTTTGAGATCATGAAATGTGTGATATGTCGGTGTTATTCAGGTTTTAGGGACGTGTGCACAGCTCGGTGCGTTGCTATGGTTACTGTACACCAGTGGTTCCCAATCTTTTTCAGCTCAAGACCCAAAAGAGAAACTTGGTGTCTCCCCGGGACCCAAATTTACAAAAATACACCATGAATCATTGTAACATCTACATTTTTAAACTGTGGACAAAAGACGGAACAAACCATGAATTTAAATGTATATGAAGTATATTTATTCCATTATAAAAGTAATCAAAAACAGAAAAGGTCTCTATTGTCCTCTCTGTGTCTCCGTCCCCTCCCATCGTCCCTCAGGACCCACACCAACATGTTTTAACTATGCTGACTTGAATTTAATGAGATGTATGTGTCTGGTTGAAGATCTCAACCAGCTGATCTACTCTAGGTTCGGTTTTTGAAAGTGCCATTCTGAGGTCATTCTGAGGTCATTCTGAGGTCATGCTGAGGTCATTCTGAGGTCATGCTGAGGTCATGCTGAGGTCATTCTGAGGTCATGCTGAGGTCATTCTGAGGTCATGCTGAGCATTTAGTCTGAATTAGTTTTTCAGGTACGCTAGAGTCGAAAAGCCAGATTTTCATTTTACTACTTTTGCCAATTGGCGACCCAATAAAACGGGTCTGCGACCCATTTTGGGTCCCGACCCTAAGTTTGGGAAACATTGCTGTACACGATCCAGCCAGCCGACGGTTAGCGGCGCCGAGAGAAACGAAAAAGAGAAAAACAGCTTCTTTTAATAATTATCAAAGACTTGGATATATGAACGGGTTGAAGGAATAAAAAAGAGGGACTTTGTGTTTTTCTGGTTTGAAATTTCAACACGTCTCCACGTGTGTCTCCTTGCGTGTCTCCTCGTGTGTCTCCTTGCGTGTCTCCACGTGTGTCTCCACGTGTGTCTCCTTTAGTGTCTCCACGTGTCTCCTTGCGTGTCTCCACGTGTGTCTCCTTTAGTGTCTCCTCGTGTGTCTCCTCGTGTGTCTCCTTGCTTGTCTCCACGTGTGTCTCCTTTAGTGTCTCCACGTGTGTCTCCTCGTGTGTCTCCATGTGTCTCCTCGTGTGTCTCCACGTGTCTCCTTGCGTGTCTCCACGTGTCTCCTCGTGTGTCTCCTTGTGTGTCTCCTTCTGTGTCTCCACGTGTCTCCTTGCGTGTCTCCACGTGTCTCCTCGTGTGTCTCCACGTGTCTCCTCGTGTGTCTCCTCGTGTGTCTCCACGTGTCTCCTCGTGTGTCTCCACGTGGGTCTCCTCGTGTGTCTCCACGTGGGTCTCCACGTGTCTCCATGTGTGTCTCCACGTGTCTCCTCGTGTGTCTCCACGTGTGTCTCCACGTGTCTCCTCGTGTGTCTCCACGTGTGTCTCCTCGTGTGTCTCCTCGTGTGTCTCCATGTGTCTCCTCGTGTGTCTCCACCTGTGTCTCCTCGTGTGTCTCCATGTGTCTCCTCGTGTGTCTCCACGTGGGTCTCCACGTGTCTCCACGTGTCTCCTTGCGTGTCTCCACGTGTCTCCTCGTGTGTCTCCACGTGTGTCTCCACGTGTCTCCACGTGTGTCTCCACGTGTCTCCTCGTGTGTCTCCACGTGTGTCTCCTCGTGTGTCTCCACGTGTGTCTCCACGTGTCTCCTCGTGTGTCTCCACGTGTGTCTCCACGTGTGTCTCCATGTGTGTCTCCACGTGTCTCCTCACCTGCAGCTATCAGCTAAATGACGCCAGAGGGCAGCGGCGGGATAATTCCTTCAGCCTTCACAGGACATGTCCACAAAGGACTGATTGTCACCTAAGGTCAGGCTACGGTAAGGAACATGGTCTGCTGCTCTCACACACACACACACACACACACACACACACACACACACACACACACACCCATGAAGCAGAACATGAACTCAACTAAAGGTCAGGTCTGCCCCATGATTCTTAGGCTGTTAATGTGCCCATATTATTTGGGGGGTTATTTTGTGTCTCTGGTGCTTCCACACCAGATCGAGTGAGATCCGGTTTCTGAATGTCGTCTGATCCGGTTTCTGAGTGTCCTCTGATCCGGTTTCTGAGTGTCCTCTGTCTTCAGTCTCCAGGTGAGCTGTCCAACATCTGCACGGCTTTCTACGTCACTAGAGACGAGGTGGCTAACCGTAGCATGCTAGCTCGTTCTCAATGGAAAACACTGCTCCAACAGCCACTAGTGGACCAGAATCTCCAAAAGAACTACTTCCTGTCCCTGTTCTACTTCCTGTCCCTGTTGTGCAGGTATTCCACAAGTGGTCCTGGTCCAAAAGAAGTCTCCCAGCTGATCCTGCCTTGGACTGACCAAAGCTGGAGAAAGAGTTATCAGCTGATGGATCTTACCGAGCTACTGAGCATGTGCAGCTCCCAACAAAGATAGTATAGAAGGGAGATGTCTCACTCTGGAGATAAAACTAGAGAGATGTCTCACTCTGGAGATAAAACTAGAGAGATGTCTCACTCCGGAGATAAAACTAGAGAGATGTCTCACTCCGGAGATAAAACTAGAGAGATGTCTCACTCTGGAGATAAAACTAGAGAGATGTCTCACTCCGGAGATAAAACTAGAGAGATGTCTCACTCCGGAGATAAAACTAGAGAGATGTCTCACTCTGGAGATAAAACTAGTGAGATGTCTCACTCTGGAGATAAAACTAGAGAGATGTCTCACTCCGGAGATAAAACTAGAGAGATGTCTCACTCCGGAGATAAAACTAGAGAGATGTCTCACTCTGGAGATAAAACTAGAGAGATGTCTCACTCTGGAGGTAAAACTAGAGAGATGTCTCACTCCGGAGATAAAACTAGAGAGATGTCTCACTCCGGAGATAAAACTAGAGAGATGTCTCACTCCGGAGATAAAACTAGAGAGATGTCTCACTCTGGAGATAAAACTAGTGAGATGTCTCACTCTGGAGATAAAACTAGTGAGATGTCTCACTCTGGAGGTAAAACTAGAGAGATGTCTCACTCTGGAGATAAAACTAGTGAGATGTCTCACTCTGGAGATAAAACTAGAGAGATGTCTCACTCTGGAGATAAAACTAGTGAGATGTCTCACTCTGGAGATAAAACTAGTGAGATGTCTCACTCTGGAGATAAAACTAGAGAGATGTCTCACTCTGGAGATAAAACTAGAGAGATGTCTCACTCTGGAGATAAAACTAGAGAGATGTCTCACTCTGGAGATAAAACTAGTGAGATGTCTCACTCTGAGATAAAACTAGTGAGATGTCTCACTCTGGAGATAAAACTAGAGAGATGTCTCACTCTGGAGATAAAACTAGAGAGATGTCTCACTCTGGAGATAAAACTAGAGAGATGTCTCACTCTGAGATAAAGCTAGTGAGATGTCTCACTCTTGAGATAAAACTAGAGAGATGTCTCACTCTGGAGATAAAACTAGAGAGATGTCTCACTCTGGAGATAAAACTAGTGAGATGTCTCACTCTGGAGATAAAACTAGAGAGATGTCTCACTCTGGAGGTAAAACTAGAGAGATGTCTCACTCTGGAGATAAAACTAGAGAGATGTCTCACTCTGGAGATAAAACTAGTGAGATGTCTCACTCTGGAGATAAAACTAGAGAGATGTCTCACTCTGGAGATAAAACTAGAGAGATGTCTCACTCTGGAGATAAAACTAGAGAGATGTCTCACTCTGGAGATAAAGCTAGTGAGATGTCTCACTCTTGAGATAAAACTAGAGAGATGTCTCACTCTGGAGATAAAACTAGAGAGATGTCTCACTCTGGAGATAAAACTAGTGAGATGTCTCACTCTGGAGATAAAACTAGAGAGATGTCTCACTCTGGAGGTAAAACTAGAGAGATGTCTCACTCTGGAGATAAAACTAGAGAGATGTCTCACTCTGGAGATAAAACTAGTGAGATGTCTCACTCTGGAGATAAAACTAGAGAGATGTCTCACTCTGGAGATAAAACTAGAGAGATGTCTCACTCTGGAGATAAAACTAGAGAGATGTCTCACTCTGGAGATAAAACTAGAGAGATGTCTCACTCTGGAGATAAAACAGAGACCTGAACACACAGGGTGAAAACAGGATCTGCAGCAATGTGCAGTACAACAAAAATATGGTGTTTTTTTGAAAATGAAACCATGGAAACCTATTCAGGTACAACCTCAAAATACAGTTCTGACCCTGAAGATAAGCAGAATATGGACGCTTTAAATCACGATTAGTGGACTAAGAATTTCTTTGGTGGAGCACAGCCCGGCTGAAGGTGCAGACAACATTCAGGCTGGAGAAAAAAACATTTTCTCAAATGTATGTGTGTGTGTGTGTGTGTGTGTGTGTGTGTGTGTGTATTACACACTGCTGGCATCTCTCTCTGCCTGTGTGAGATTGTTTGAGGCTATATTGTAAGAGTTGCTGGCAAACCGGCAGCCGGCAGAGGAAGAAACACAAAAGGCACCGAATGAAATTGGATCTGACAGTTTCCATTGGTGTTGGTGGAAAATCTGACTGTTCCCTTCAAGTGGTGTGCACGTGTGTGTGTGTGTGTGGGGGGGTGTGTGTGTGGGTGTGTGTGTGTGGGGGTGTGTATATGTGTGTGTGTGTGTGTGTGTGTGTGTGTGTGTGTATATGTGTGTGTGTGTGTGTGTGGGTGGTGTGTGTGGGTGGGTGTGGGTGGGTGGGTGTGTGTGTGTGTGTGTGTGTGTGTGTTTGTTTGTGTGTGTGTGTGTGTATGTGTGTGTGTGTGTGTGTGTGTGTGTGTGTGTGTGTGTGTGTGTGTGTGTGTGTGTGTGTGTGTGTGTGTGTGTGTGTGTGTGTGGTGTGTGTGTGTGGGGTGTGTGTGTGTGTGTGTGTGTGTATATGTGTGTGTGTGTGGGTGTGTGTTTGTGTGTGTTTGTGTGTGTGTTTCTGTGTATATATGTGTGTGTGTGTGTGTGTGTGTGTGTGTGTGTGTGTGTCTGTATGTGTGTGTGTGTGTGTGTGTGTGTGTGTGTGTGTGTGTGTCTGTGTGTGTGGCCCCTCTCTGACAATACACTAGACAAAACAAGGGTTACACAAATGGTCAAATGTTGAGGAGAAGAGACACTGTAAACAGGAAGAAGATCCTTTACAAAGTAAAAGTACTAATACCTAATACTACACTGTAAATATATATGTGTATAATGTAAATATAACTAAAGCTGTCAGATGAATGTAGTTGAGTAGAAGTAGTAAGTAACATGAAAAGAAAAGACTTGAGTAAAGTACAAGTACCTCAACATCTGGACTGAAGTACTTTACTGGAGTAAAAGTACTTAGTTACTTTCCCGCGCTGACTGTACGTGAGCTGTGACTTCTGAATGCTCGTTACGTAGTATTCAAACATGACATCATGACTTTATATAGACCTTAGTGGTCCCCTAATACTGTATCTGAAGTCTCTTTTATATAGACCTTAGTGGTCCCTAATACTGTATCTGAAGTCTCTTTTATATAGTCCTTAGTGGTCCCCTAATACTGTATCTGAAGTCTCTTTATATAGACCTTAGTGGTCCCCTAATACTGTATCTGAAGTCTCTTTTATATAGACCTTAGTGGTCCCTAATACTGTATCTAAAGTCTCTTTTATATAGACCTTAGTGGTCCCCTAATACTGTATCTGAAGTCTCTTTTATATAGACCTTAGTGGTCCCCTAATACTGTATCTGAAGTCTCTTTTATAGAGACCTTAGTGGTCCCCTAATACTGTATCTGAAGTCTCTTTTATATAGACCTTAGTGGTCCCCTAATACTGTATCTGAAGTCTCTTTTATATAGACCTTAGTGGTCCCTAATACTGTATCTGAAGTCTCTTTTATATAGACCTTAGTGGTCCCCTAATACTGTATCTGAAGTCTCTTTTATATAGACCTTAGTGGTCCCTAATACTGTATCTGAAGTCTCTTTTATATAGACCTTAGTGGTCCCTAATACTGTATCTGAAGTCTCTTTATATAGACCTTAGTGGTCCCTAATACTGTATCTAAAGTCTCTTTTATATAGACCTTAGTGGTCCCCTAATACTGTATCTGAAGTCTCTTTATATAGACCTTAGTGTCCCCTAATACTGGATCTGAGGGTGGGGGGGTGTGGCCTTGACCAACTGCCACTTTGCTCGTTTGAAAGCCATGATGCCTCTCTCTCATGGGGGGGCCAAATTCTCTGGGTGAGCAAAGCAGAGAAAGGGGAGGTAACCTTGCCCCTTATGACCTCATAAAGGGCTTTGGGAAACAATGATCCACATTTTTCACAACTTTCTGACATGTTAGAGACCAAACCACTAACCCATTCATCCAGAAAAGAATCAACAGATTAACCTACAATGAAAAGAGTCGTTAGTTGCAGCTCTAAACTCGCAGTTGTCTCAAAGTCTTTCCATTCTGAGCTAATTAGCCGCTGTTATGGCGTCCTGCTGGCTCTGAGGACACAGTGCCAGATATAGCATGGCCCCCACCTGCATCCGAGAGCCATCAGCAGGAAGCCGGCAGTCGGGCCAAGGACTCACGAGTCCAGGGGTATTCAAGGGCGATTTGGAGGGACAGGGACGGGAGGCCATGTCCCCGTCAGCCCATACAGCTGGACAAATCAGGCCTGACACACAGGACCACACAGTCCAATGTTTTCAGTGGTACGGGGGAGACTCAATTTGTTAAGTGGCAGAGGAGAGTAATGACAAGAGAAAAGAGGAGAGAAAAGGAGGGGGAATAAGAGAGGAAAGGGCATTAGAGGAAGTGGAGAGAGGGGAGGAAACAAGGAGGAAAGGGGAGAGACAAGAGGAGACGAGAATAGAGGAAAGGACCGTTTCAAAGATGAAACACAATCAAAAATATGTCAAGGAAAAAAAAGTGATGAGGAATGAGAAGAGTGGACAAGAGAGAAAAGGAAAGGAGACAAGAGAGGAGACGAGAGGAGAGGAGGAGAGGAGGAGGAGGAGGAGAACATAGGAGGAGAGGAGAACATAGGGGAGGAAAGGCTAGGAGAGGAGGAGAGGAGGAGAGGCAAGGAAACAAGAGGAGAGGAGAGGAGGAGAGGAGAACATAGGGGAGGAGAGGCTAGGAGAGGAGGAGAGGAGAGGAGGAGAGGAGGAGAGGCAAGGAAACAAGAGAGGAGAGGAGAGGAGAACATAGGGGAGGAGAGGCTAGGAGAGGAAGAGAGGAGAGGAGGAGAGGCAAGGAAACAAGAGGAGAGGAGGAGAGGAGGAGAGGAGAAGATAGGGGAGGAGAGGCTAGGAGAGGAGGAAAGGAGAGGAGGAGAGAAGGAGAGGCAAGGAAACAAGAGGAGAGGAGAGGAGGAAAGGAGAGGAGAGCATAGGGGAGGAGAGGCTAGGAGAGGAAGAGAGGAGAGGAGGAGAGGCAAGGAAACAAGAGGAGAGGAGAGGAGGAGAGGAGAACATAGGGGAGGAGAGGCTAGGAGAGGAGGAGAGGAGAGGAGGAGAGAAGGAGAGGCAAGGAAACAAGAGGAGAGGAGAGGAGGAAAGGAGAGGAGAGGAAAGGAAAGGAGGGGAAAGGAGGGGAAAGGAGGGGCGAGAGGGGAGGACACAAAGACAAAAAGAGAGTTAATACAGATACTTGGCGCCTGTGTATCGATACAGTACTGCCATTGAAAATATTGCGATACTACGCTGTATCGACCCCCATAATAAATAATTAATGGGTAACAAGAACGTCAGAAATGCCAAAAATAGATCTGCCGCATATTTTCAGCGGAGAGCAGCCTGCGTTGCGTCTGCTGCACCACAAGCGTCCTGAGTGCAACATTTGGGAGTTATACTAACGCTTGTCATCGGGCCCCCCCCCCCCGTGTGCTTTCATACCCCGAATGTAATTACAAGCCTGGTGAGGGGGGCCGCTGCGGCCTGGGAAGCCTGCAGAACCCAGCATCGAGACCGGCACGTGGTGGAATCAAAGTGGAGTCCTGTCCCTCCAAAAAGCACCTCAGAGCTCTAGAGCGGGGCTCCTAGGGGCCACGCCGGACTAATCCCTCAGAGCTCCGTAGAGCGGGGCTCCTAGGGGCCACGCCGGACTAATCCCTGTGCGTTCAGCACTGCTGGCGGACAGCACTGGTCCCCCTGATAAAGACTATAAGGAGGCTCTTGCTACTGGGCTGTAAGATCACCTCCATAAACACATTAACACACACACACACACACACACGTACACAACCACGTACACACACGCATACACAGGTGCACGCACGCACGGACAAACATACACACACAGACAGACAGACACACACACACTCTCTCACACACACACACACACACACACACACACACACACAAAAACTCCCTCTGCGACAGAGATTTAGGACCATGAGGACGGTAAGCTCCCTTAGTGCAGCATGATGGAATCCAAATCCCAGCTACATTCCTTTCCATGTCCCATGTAAGACAAATGTGTCCCTATTTTTAGTGTGTGTGTGTGTGTGTGTGTGTGTGTGTGTGTGTGTGTGTGTGTGTAAAGGCAGAAGGATCAAAACCAGAATCGCCTTATTAGTTTCCTTAAGTCCCAACTTTCCCCGGCCGGTACAGCAGAGCTCCTCTGATGCCGTTCCATTTGCAGGCAGACAGACAGCCGGCAGACAGACAGACAGACAGGGAAGCATGAATGACTCAGGGGGAGCCAGGTGTGGTGGGGGAGACAAGACAAGACGAGACAGGAAGTAGGGCTGGGTGTCGCCACTGATTTCCTAAATGAATTAGGATTCACAAGGTCCAAATTTGGCATCAATCAAATCAATTTGATTAGGGATTCCATGTGAAATGAAGCTTGGATATGAAAGAGATGCAGAATCCTCTGACCTGCTGCTTTATTAATGAATGTAATGTCGTTAAGAACTGACCCCAAAGCAGTTCCATAGAGACAGAAAAGAGGCTTTCTTAACCCTCGTGTTGTCTTCCCGTCAAAATTGAATATCAACACTTTTGTGGACGCTTTCTATTAATGTTTATCACTTTTTTTTGACGTTTTTGTCCCTTTTTTCAACACTTTTGACGCTTTTTTTTCAATGTTTGTCACTTATTTTGACGTTTAACACTACGTAACACTAACTTATTAACTTCAGTTTTACAGTTATTTTTGGAATTTATGGTCAATAAACCTCATTTATAGGAAATTATACCTAATGTTTGAGTTAGAGAAGCAGAAATTAGGAATTATTGAGACTAAAATTAAAGGAATGGATGTTGATGATAATCACAGACTGGAATATGTCAACTTTTACTCTCAATACTATTTCAAAAACACTTCAATTTGTTTTCAAATGCTATAAAATTGAATAAGACGCCCCAAAATTAATGAAAGTAGAGATTTGTACTTGGCAAAGAGCGTTGTGTGGAATCAATCATGTTATTTTGGGGAGTTAAAAAGAACATTGATATAGGACAACATGAGGACAACATGAGGACACCATGAGGACACCATGAGGACAACATGAGGACGACATGAAGACAACATGAAGACAACATGAGGGCAACATGAGGACAACATGAGGACAACATGGGGACAACATGAAGACAACATGAAGACAACATGAGGGCAACATGAGGACAACATGGGGACAACATGAAGACAACATGAGGACAACATGAGGACAACATGAAGACAACATGAGGGCAACATGAGGACAACATGAAGACAACATGAGGGCAACATGAGGACAACATGGGGACAACATGAGGACAACATGAGGACAACATGAAGACAACATGAGGGCAACATGAGGGCAACATGAGGACAACATGAGGACAACATGAAGACAACATGAGGGCAACATGAGGGCAACATGGGGACAATATGAGGACAACATGAGGACAACATGAGGGCAACATGAGGGCAACATGAGGGCAACATGAGGACAACATGAAGACACCATGAGGGCAACATGAGGGCAACATGAGGACAACATGAGGACAACATGAGGGCAACATGAGGGCAACATGAGGACAACATGAGGACAACATGAAGACAACATGAGGGCAACATGAGGACAACATGAAGACAACATGAGGGCAACATGAGGACAACATGGGGACAACATGAGGACAACATGAGGACAACATGAAGACAACATGAGGGCAACATGAGGGCAACATGAGGACAACATGAGGACAACATGAAGACAACATGAGGGCAACATGAGGGCAACATGGGGACAACATGAGGACAACATGAGGACAACATGAGGGCAACATGAGGGCAACATGAGGACAACATGAAGACACCATGAGGGCAACATGAGGGCAACATGAGGACAACATGAGGACAACATGAGGGCAACATGAGGGCAACATGAGGACAACATGAAGACACCATGAGGGCAACATGAGGGCAACATGAGGACAACATAAGGACAACATGAGGGCAACATGAGGACAACATGAGGGCAACATGAGGGCAACATGGGACAACATGAGGACAACATGAGGGCAGCATGAAGACAACATGAGGACAACATGAAGACAACATGAGGGCAACATGAAGACAACATGAGGGCAACATGAGGACAACATGAGGGCAACATGAGGACAACATGAGGGCAACATGAGGGCAACATGAGGATAACATGAGGGCAACATGAGGGCAACATGAGGACAACATGAGGACAACATGAGGACAACATGAGGGCAGCATGAAGCCAACATGAGGACAACATGATGACAACATGAAGACAACATGAAGACAACATGAGGACAACATGAAGACAACATGAGGGCAACATGAGGGCAACATGAGGATAACATGAGGACAACATGAGGACAACATGAGGACAACATGAGGGCAACATGAGGATAACATGAGGACAACATGAGGGCAACATGAGGGTTAAGTAATATCTCTGAAAACAGCCATGCCAGATTTTGCCCTCGCCAAAATTTCCGCCTATAACTATTTAGCATGACATGGATACCTTAGAGTCTCTCGTGTCAATTAATCCCAAAAACGTATCCAGCTTCAGAACCGATCCATCTCGGGGTTTCTTATGAATTCTTTAGGGTTCAACCAATCAGACTGGCCGATTATCAAAAATGATTTCATTAAGAAGTACTACTACTCTGGATCTGTGACTGGTCTTTCGCAGTAGCTCAGTCCGTAGGGAGTTGGGTAAGGAACCGGAGGGTCGCTGGTTCAAATCCCAGTGCGAACCAAAGTACGGAGTGTGGACCGGTGGCTGGAGAGACGCCAGTTCCCCTCCTTTGCATTGCCAGGTGCTCTTCAGCAAGGCACTGTACCTCCCCCCAAAACATTGAGCTTAAGTGCTTAACTCCAAGTCTTTCACAGTCGCGGAAGACTTTTTTAGACCATCTCTGGGAGACTGGTCAGTCCAGTGAGCCGTCGGGTAGGTGTGTCAGGGAAGACCAGCAAGTTGTCTTTGAAGGCCTGTTGTCTAGGAGACGGGGGGGGCCACCTGCCCGGGGTGCCTGCAGCCGCGAGCACAAGCTGCAGGACTCTGATTGACAGCGAGGGTAAATAGTTGCTAGCAGGAGCCCTGATTGTATCTCTGGCCGCTGGCTGAACAGACACCAGAGTGCTGATTGGCTTCTCTTACAGCCCTTCAGCCACAAATGAAGTTAGCAACTCAGCCGCGCCACGTAGCTCAGAGCCGCCCGCCAAAAACTCTCGGCTACTTCAACAAGCGGATGAAGAAGGGGTGGAGAGCTGGAAAGACACAGAGAGGGGCCATGATGGGAGAAGTATTCAGATCTTTAGCAGATAGCTCCCATATGTGCTGTGCTGTATTTATAAAGCGCTTTTCTAGTCTTAACGACTACTCAACACTATGTAACTGTGGCCGAGGATGCCGTACAAGGTGCCACCTGCTCATCAGATAAACATGCATACACATTCACACTCCGATGGCATCGGGGGCAACTCGGGGTTCAGTGTCTTGCCCAAGGACACTTCCACATGGGACTGCAGGGCCAGGGATTGAACCACCAACCTTCCAATTGGCAGGCAACCGCTCTATTGCTGAGCCACAGCTCCCATATGGTGACACTGAGACTTATTATACGTGTCTATTAAACACTAATTTAATATTGTTACCTAACCCCCTTTCCTGAGGTCCTTTGTTCTCCCCTCCCACACACACTCGAATTCACTGCTACAGATGGAATGTTCAGCCCACTCCTCATTAATATTCATGAGCAGAACACTCTGATTGGCTGAGCACAGATCAACACAGAAGGCGACGTTGGAACATGTCAACATGGCGGTAAAGTAAGTAGTAACTAAAGTAACTAGTAACTACAGATGTCAGATGAATGTAGTGGAGTAACTAAAGTAACTAGTAACTAAAGCTGTCAGATGAATGTAGTGGAGTAACTAAAGTAACTAGTAACTAAAGCTGTCAGATAAATGTAGTGGAGTAACTAAAGTAACTAGTAACTAAAGCTGTCAGATGAATGTAGTGGAGTAACTAAAGAACTAGTAACTAAAGTAACTAGTAACTAAAGCTGTCAGATAAATGTAGTGGAGTAACTAAAGTAACTAGTAACTAAAGCTGTCAGATAAATGTAGTGGAGTAACTAAAGTAACTAGTAACTAAAGCTGTCAGATGAATGTAGTGGAGTAACTAAAGTAACTAGTAACTAAAGCTGTCAGATGAATGTAGTGAAGTAAAAAATAGAGTAGAAGTAGAAAAAGAAAAGACTACAATTAAAGTACAAGTACCTCAACATCTGTCCTTAAGTACAGTATTGGAGTAAATGTACATTCCACCTCTGGGGGATGGGGGAGATGGGGGAGATGGGGGAGGGGGAGAGGGGGCTGTGTTGGAATTCGAGGCCCTGATTTTTTGAGGAATGCATGTTGCGTTCAGGTCACACAATGCAAGATGGGTGATTTGCCAGAATCGGAGGAATACTTGGCTCGGCTAAACTCTCCCAAATTACGGCAAGCTGGAGGTAAAAGAAGATACTCCGGGTTGGAGGGGGTTAGGGGTGTGGGGGGTGGTGGTGGAGGGGTTAGGGGCTTTGTATACTGAGCAAGAGCGAGGAGCGTCAGCTGACTCAAAGCACCAATCCAACTCTATTTACAGCAGTCGCGAGCGAGAACGATGGGAAAAAAACCAGCAGTGTGGCTTCATTTGGATGGAGGAGGGTTGTGGAAAGGGGTGGAAATGAGAAAAAGGAAAGGTGGGGGGGGGAGGGGGGGTCAGAGGTACAGCTGAGCCAACGTCAACAACTATTACATGACTCATCCCCCATCTGCAGCCATCTGGGGCCTGGACTACAGCGGACTGGAACCACAGCCGAGCTGAGTGGGCGGTGCAGCCAACGGCGTCACTGCTAAGCCTGCTGAAGACTGAGGGGAGTCCCATAGACGGGTGGTGTTACACTTCTGTGTATTACACTGAGGGGAGTCCCATAGACGGGTGGTGTTACACTGCTGTGTATTACACTGAGGGGAGTCCCATAGACGGGTGGTGTTACACTGCTGTGTATTACACTGAGGGGAGTCCCATAGACGGGTGGTGTTACACTGCTGTGTATTACACTGAGGGAGTCCCATAGACGGGTGGTGTTACACTGCTGTGTATTACACTGAGGGGAGTCCCATAGACGGGTGGTGTTACACTGCTGTGTATTACACTGAGGGGAGTCCCATAGACGGGTGGTGTTACACTTCTGTGTATTACACTGAGGGGAGTCCCATAGACGGGTGGTGTTACACTGCTGTGTATTACACTGAGGGGAGTCCCATAGACGGGTGGTGTTACACTTCTGTGTATTACACTGAGGGGAGTCTCATAGACGGGTGGTGTTACACTTCTGTGTATTACACTGAGGGGAGTCCCATAGACGGGTGGTGTTACACTTCTGTGTATTACACTGAGGGAGTCCCATAGACGGGTGGTGTTACACTTCTGTGTATTACACTGAGGGGAGTCCCATAGACGGGTGGTGTTACACTGCTGTGTATTACACTGAGGGGAGTCCCATAGACGGGTGGTGTTACACTGCTGTGTATTACACTGAGGGGAGTCCCATAGACGGGTGGTGTTACACTGCTGTGTATTACACTGAGGGGAGTCCCATAGACGGGTGGTGTTACACTGCTGTGTATTACACTGAGGGGAGTCTCATAGACGGGTGGTGTTACACTTCTGTGTATTACACTGAGGGGAGTCCCATAGACGGGTGGTGTTACACTTCTGTGTATTACACTGAGGGGAGTCCCATAGACGGGTGGTGTTACACTTCTGTGTATTACACTGAGGGGAGTCCCATAGACGGGTGGTGTTACACTTCTGTGTATTACACTGAGGGGAGTCCCATAGACGGGTGGTGTTACACTTCTGTGTATTACACTGAGGGGAGTCCCATAGACGGGTGGTGTTACACTGCTGTGTATTACACTGAGGGGAGTCCCATAGACGGGTGGTGTTACACTGCTGTGTATTACACTGAGGGGAGTCCCATAGACGGGTGGTGTTACACTGCTGTGTATTACACTGAGGGAAGTCCCATAGACAAATGATTTTGTCACTTTTTCAACTTTTGTCGACTTTTTCTGAGAATTTTAATATTATTTTGTTTTTTCCCCCAATTTTTAAAAAAATTCTTTTTACATTTGTCACTTTTTTAATGTTTGTCGACTTTTTCTGAGAATTTAAATATTTTTGTGGGTTTTTCCCCAAATTTTTAAGCTTTTTTTTTATTTTTTTCATTTGTCACTTTTTCAACGTTTGTCGACTTTTTCTGAGAATTTAAATATTTTTGTGGGTTTTTCCCGAAATTTTTTTTAAAAAACTTTTTTATATTTGTCACTTTTTTAATGTCTGTCGACTTTTTCTGAGCCTTTAAATACTTTTGTGGGTTTTTCCCCAAATTTTTTTTTAAAACTTTTTTTCATTTATCACTTTTTCAACGTTTGTCGACTTTTTCTGAGAATTTAAATATTTTTGTGGGTTATTCCCAAAAAAATTTTTAAAAACTTTTTTACATTTGTCACTTTTTTAATGTCTGTCGACTTTTTCTGAGCCTTTAAATATTTTCGTGGGTTTTTCCCCAAATTTTTAAGCTTTTTATTTATTTTTTTTCATTTGTCACTTTTTCAACGTTTGTCGACTTTTTCTGAGAATTTAAATATTTTTGTGGGTTTTTCCCGAAATTTTTTTTAAAAAACTTTTTTATATTTGTCACTTTTTTAATGTCTGTCGACTTTTTCTGAGCCTTTTAAAATTTTTGCGGGTTTTTCCCCAAATTGTTTGGCTTTTTTTTTTTACATGTCACTTTTTCAATGTTTGTCGACTTTTTCTGAGCCTTTAAATACTTTCGTGGGTTTTTCCCCAAATTTTTAAGCTTTTTTTTTTTTTTTTCATTTGTCACTTTTTCAACGTTTGTCGACTTTTTCTGAGAATTTAAATATTATTGTGGGTTTTTCCCGAAAAATTTTTTAAAAACTTTTTTACAGTTTTTACAGTTTTACACTTTTTTACAGTTTAAATATTTTCGTGGGTTTTCCTCCAAATTTTTAAGCTTTTTTATTTATTTATTTATTTTTTAATTTGTCACTTTTTCAATGTTTGTCGACTTTTTCTGAGCCTTTAAATATTTTCGTGGGTTTTTCCCCAAATTTTTATGCTTTTTTTTATATTTGTCACTTTTTCAACGTTTGTCGACTTTTTCTGAGAATTTAAATATTTTTGTGGGTTTTTCCCGAAATTTTTTTTAAAAAACTTTTTTATATTTGTCACTTTTTTAATGTCTGTCGACTTTTTCTGAGCCTTTTAAAATTTTTGCGGGTTTTTCCCCAAATTGTTTGGCTTTTTTTTTTTACATGTCACTTTTTCAACGTTTGTCGACTTTTTCTGAGAATTTAAATATTATTGTGGGTTTTTCCCGAAAATTTTTTTAAAAACTTTTTTACAGTTTTTACAGTTTTACACTTTTTTACAGTTTAAATATTTTCGTGGGTTTTCCTCCAAATTTTTAAGCTTTTTTATTTATTTATTTATTTTTTAATTTGTCACTTTTCAACGTTTGTCGACTTTTTCTGAGCCTTTAAATATTTTTGTGGGTTTTTCCCCAAATTTTTATGCTTTTTTTTATATTTGTCACTTTTTCAACGTTTGTCAACTTTTTCTGAGAATTTAAATATTTTTGTGGGATTTTTCCGACATTCTTTTAAATTTTTTTTTACATTTGTCACTTTTTTAATGTTTGTCGACTTTTTCTGAGCCTTTTAAAATTTTTGCGGGTTTTTCCCCAAATTATTTTTTAAATTTTTTTACATTTGTCACTTTTTTAATGTTTGTCGACTTTTTCTGAGCCTGGAGATTATATCTCCAACCTGGCCTGGGAACACCTCGGGATCCCCCAGTCGGAGTTGGTTGATGTGGCTCGGGAAAGGGAAGTTTGGGGTCCCCTACTGGAGCTGCTGCCCCCGAGACCCGATACCGGATAAGCGGATGAAGATGGATGGATGGACTTTTTCAACATTGTCGACTTTTTCTGAGACTTTTAAAAATTTTGCGTGTTTTTCCCAAAATCTTTAGGCTTTTTTTTTTTTTTTAATTTGTCACGTTGATGCTTGGGTACCTAGGGTGACCAGATGTCTCCAAAAAATTCAGGACAGTCCGGAAAATCCAAGCAGTTGTCCCAAATCCCGAATCCTGCCCTACTGTCCTGAAAATCAGTGAAAAGTCTCAAGAGCAAACTCTTAAACATTAAAAACCGTTTACGGTGACGGAGTCGTCCTGCAGCCAGCTCCCGGCGGCTGCTCATGGCGTCCCGGGACCCGATGAACACGTAGCTAAAAAAAGCCCAAAACGTCTCTGCAGGTCCGGGGCGGACTGGGTAGGGAAATACCCCTGGTAATACCCCTTACGTTGCATTGCATGTAGGAAGGATTTGGGTTTTTCACACTGGGGGAGTCAGACGGAGTTCTGAAATTCATGTAGTAAACAATATTACCCATTCCCATCTGGTCACCCTATGGGTACCACACTAATACAACCTGCTGTAATGACACGCCGACCCACACGGAGCATCCTTTGTGTACAATGTGCTGTGTTGGAAGTACCTGAGTGTGTGAACACGGTACGCAATAAACACATGGAGTACACGCTGGAGACAAGCCCACACACAACTCATCATCTCTGGGAATGTGAGAATCCAACACAGCGCTCACAATAACCATAAAGTGATTTTATTCCGGTGCATCTCTTCAGAACTGCAGGCGGACGTGCACGCACACACACATACACACACACACACACACACAAACTGCACACACCCGCAAAGACAACAATCAAAAGGTCCCTTTTGTCTGCTCAACGCTGATGAAAAGCTACCCACTGCGAACTTCAATCACATTGGAAAATGAGTTGGAGACGAGCTGTTACCCCGACAGTGTCATTAAGCCTGTCAGTCAGTCCCCTGGAGTAGTGTGTGTGTGTGTGTGGGGGAGGGGGGGGGGGTAGGAAACCGCCATCGGCCTTCCTCAACATGCCGCACCGCCCTGAACTAGACCCTAGAGGTACCAGGCGCCCTCCAGAGCTGGAGCCATGCTTGACACCAGCATAATGAAGCTGTATGACTATAAATTCCGCTCTGTATGTCCGTAACCCCCCACACACACACACACACACACACACACACACACCCCCACCCTCCCCAAATGTCAAGCATTCAGACAAAGGAATGCTGCATATTCTAATGGTGTCCAGGGTAGGTGATAACACTCATCTGAGAAATGGTAGCTGAATTCCCATCATGTTCCCAAGCATTAAAATCCATGAGGTGCGCACACGCACACACACACACACACACACACACACACACACACACACACGGACAGACACAAACAACACACAGAGCACGTTAAGCCCCGGCGTGCTGTCAGAGGCTGGCGTGTGATTGGCCTCTGTGGAGCGACTGCTCCTCTCATCATTAACTCTTCAGAGGATCACAGCGCTCTAATCACGCTAAGCCTCTCTGAATGGCGATGAATTTAAAAACGTGCCCATGCACATATTCACGGATGCCCAACTCATTACACACACACACACACACACACACACACACACACACACACAACGTATTACACACAAGCAGCGATGTGCGGCCTGTTGGAGCCAGCGTGACACCCAACATGGACCAATTATGGCCATTTTGCAGGAAGATTATTAAAAAAGCAGAATGATTTCTGTAGTCAAGGTTACGTGTCCACCTCACTTTGATCACGTGACACGTCATCTTTAACTCCAATCCCCCAAAAATGACGAACCCTATGGGCCGTTTTGGAACTGAAATCCAGTAAAATTCGATCAACATCAATGAAAATTCAACTCTCTATATATCTTCAGTTCACAAAATTCAATTTCAAGTTACTGTGACAGCCATGCGGGTACTTCTCTACACTATTCAGATCCAGTTTTTCAATGCAATGATTCAAATTAAACAATACAATTTCAAATTATTTGATTCAAATTCAGGTTTTCAATGCAATTATTCAAGTATAGCAATTCATTTTCAACTATAAATGATTCAAATTCACTATTTCTTGGCACATATTTCAGCCCATAGAACCCTCTATAAAATAAATGGCTGACCAAAGTGCTGTACAACCTAAGATAACATCAAAAAGACGCCAGTTCAAATGACAAAATGACAATAAAAAAAGACATAAATACCCCCCCCCCCACCCCAACAGGTCAATCTGCTGACAGATGTCGGGAATTGATATTGAGGCTTGCTACACATAAATATCACAGCATTTTATCAGCTATAGAAAGTAACTACTCCGTACTTCATTACAGCTGTAAGGTACTTTTAATTGAGTATTTTCATTTTCTCCTACTTGCATGTAGAATTGTACGTTTTACTTCTGTTTTCATAGCTTTAGTTACTTGGCGTAGTCATAGTAACTGTACAAAATATTATGAATAATCTGAATGTGAGTGTGTGTGTGTTTGTGTGTGCACTTTTCTATGTAAACTATGTGTATTTCTGTGTATAAACTGTGTGTGTGTGTGTGTGTGTGTGTGTGTGTGTGTGTGTGTGTGTGTTATGTGTATAAACCGTGTGTATGTGTGTGTGTGTTTGTGTGTGTGTGTTATGTGTATAAACCGTGTGTGTGTGTGTGTGTATGTGTGTGTGTGTGTGTGTGTATGTGTGTGTGTGTGTGTGTGTGTGTGTGTGTGTGTGTGTATGTGTGTGTGTGTGTGTGTGTGTGTGTGTGTGTGTGTGTGTATCTGTGTGCGTGCGGCACCAACCTGTGATGGCCACACTTCGCCCCGGGCCACGGTCCACCGGCTGCAGTATAATCAGCTGACAGCACCAGAAAAGCTCCTAACTTCTAGAAACTGAGCCCGGCTCCCATGAAACATCAGAGCAGCCTTTACCTCGGGGCCCCTCGGGGCCCCTCTGGGCCCCTCTGGGCCCCTCTGCTCAATATTTTACAACCCTGATTCTACTCGGTCCCCTTCTCCGTTCAGGAGCTCTTTTTTCCCTGAGCTTGATGTGTAGCCAGCTGAGGTCCGTCTCTCTGTCTCCACGGTTATTTAGAGACCGCACTGCGCGCCGCAAGGTCGAGTATCAGCAGAATCCCGTAGGCCTCCGTCCCCCCTCGTAAGACGGACTACTTTCATTTCACTCACTCGGGGCCTCGTACTTTCTCCCCACTTTATTGCTTTCCACAAAAGACACATTCCAGCTCCCCGTGCAGACGCAGGGATCTGGTCCAGGAGAGACTGGGGAAGGCCTGGATACCGCACCACAGGGACCAGAATGCTGACACGGCTAGGACCCGGGACAAAGAAGTGGAGAGGGACGGACGGAAGATGAGAAAAGACAGTAGCTGTGTTCAAAACCACCCACTCACTCACTCACTCGCTCACTCACTTACTCACTCACTCACTCACTCACTATTCCCTATATTATACAATACACATACATACATATATATATATATATATATATATATATATATATATATATATATATATATATATATATATATATATATATATATATATGTATATGTATTGTATCCTATTATGTGTGTAACGGGCATAGTGTGTGTCCCTGTGTGTGTAACAAGCATAGTGTGTGTCCCTGTGTGTGTAACAAGCATAGTGTGTGTCCCTGTGTGTGTAACAAGCATAGTGTGTGTCCCTGTGTGTGTAACAAGCATAGTGTGTGTCCCTGTGTGTGTAACAAGCATAGTGTGTGTCCCTGTGTACGAGCCTAGGAGCATTTTACTAATTCTGTTATAATAACAATGAAATGCTGCGTTATTGACTTTAGAGGTTTTAGTTGGTCACTTCCTGCTGCCTCAAGGTAGCAATACTCCCAGAATGCACCTGAACACACCTCCCTGTAAGACCAGCACGCCCAGAATGCACCTGAACACACCTCCCTGTAAGACCAGCACGCCCAGAATGCACCTGAACACACCTCCCTGTAAGACCAGCACGCCCAGAATGCACCTGAACACACCTCCCTGTAAGACCAGCACGCCCAGAATGCACCTGAACACACCTCCCTGTAAGACCAGCACGCCCAGAATGCACCTGAACACACCTCCCTGTAAGACCAGCACGCCCAGAATGCACCTGAACACACCTCCCTGTAAGACCAGCACACCCAGAATGCACCTGAACACACCTCCCTGTAAGACACACGTCACCCCCCCTTTCTCTCCCCTTTCATGTCTTCTGCTGTCCTTTCAAAATAAGGGCAGAAAATGCCCCCCAAAAAAAGAAAATACTTCGTACTTTATATCACTTGTCTGTTATTATATATTCATAGCAAGATAACTAATATAAGTAAAATATATATATATCATTTGAAACACCTGAGCGCTCAGGACAGTAACAGCTTGCATGTAGTTTGCATTGTGGGATACGAGAGTAAAATGCAGGGTTCATCATATGTACACTCAAATCAGCCGTGCATTGTGGGTATTTTATAGTGGACTATATAGTGAATGAGATGAGAACACCACTACAAAATGGCACAAAACCCACTATATGGGGTTTCTGTGACTGTTATTGCCACTCTTCATTCTAACCCCAACCGGTCGTCAGACACCGCCCACCAAGAGCCTGGGCCTGGGCCTGGGTCTGGGTCTGGGTCTGGGTCTGGGTCTGTCCCAGGTTTCTGCCTAAAGGAAGTTTTCCTCGCCACTGTCGCAGTGTTGCTTGCTCTGGAGGAAACTACTAGAACTGTTGGGTCCTTGTAAATTATGGAGTGTAGTCTAGATCAGATAGAGTAGATCTAGACCTGCTCTATATGGTCTAGACCTACTCTATCTGGTCTAGACCTGCTCTATCTGGTCTAGACCTGCTCTATCTGTAAAGTGTCTTGAGATAACTCTTGTTATGAATTGATACTATAAATAAATTGAATTGAATTGAATTGAATTGAAATACTTCTGTGTTTCTGTGTCCGGTTTCTGTGTCTCTGTGTAAGGAGGAGTTGTTAGGGGGCTCGTGAGGAGCCAATCGGAGGAGCTTTAATCCCCGTCTCTGGCGTGATGTCACGGAGTCTTGCAGAAGACAATTTCCTCACGCTGCAAAAATGCTGTCTCCTACATCCCAGTGTGTGCCGCCGCCGCCGTATATAGTGCAAACATCAAACATCTTGTAACTGCGCTGACCTCTCGCTCCCTGGGAGACCCCGTGTTCCCTCGTAACACACACACACACACACACACACACACACACACACACACACACACGGGTTCAAACTTCACTGCACCATCTGAGTTTCCCCTTATCTCATCTCTATTTTACAGATGGGCGAGCAGTGAGAACTAATCTGGTTCCTAGCTCTGACTTCACTCTTTAAAGAGCTGGGAAAGGAGGAAGGGATTTTCTTCACAATGCATCCTGTTTCAGAGAAAAGGAAGGACGCACGAAATATACTGCACCCTAAAAACGAACGTACAATAGCTCCTTAAATGAAATAAGTATGACGCTAAAGGAGAGTCAGAAACCTGCTTTAGGGTACACATTAAAAACAACACACACATGGTCACTATCTGAGGTAACACAGTACCGGCGTGGCTTTATTAACCCTTGTGTTGTCTTCCCATCAACCATGAAGAAAACAACACGTTTTGGTCACTTTTTTCCACATTATTATTGCTTTTTTCCAGAGATGGGAAGTACAAATACTTCGTTACTGTACTCAAGTAGATTTTTCAGATATTTTTTACTTCATTTATTTATTTTTTTGGCGACTTTTTACTTTTATTCCTTCCATTTTAACACAAATATCGGTACTTTCTACTCCTTACATTTTACAAAACTGACTCGTTACTTTAGTTCTGTACTAAAGCTCGTCTATCAGGTGTGATTGTGAGTGTGTGTCGGGGAATAGCGCGGACACACGCCTCAAACCGCGAGCGGGCGTGTGTGTGTGTGTGTGTGTGTGTGTGTGTGTCTTTGAGAACTGTAAGTCATAGAACTGATGGTGTCAGTTCATTTAAGCCTGTTGTTGTATTAGTCTAGTTCTGGCACATTTAATGATTTAGTTGTTCTTCCCCCGTTACCTAGGTTACACCCGTTACCTAGGTTACACCCGTTAGCTAGGTTACACCCGTTAGCTAGGTTACACCTGTTATATAGGTTACACCTGTTACATAGGTTACACCTGTTAGCTAGGTTGCACCTGTTAGCTAGGTTACACCTGTTAGCTAGGTTACACCTGTTACATAGGTTACACCTGTTAGCTAGGTTACACCTGTTAGCTAGGTTACACCTGTTACATAGGTTACACCTGTTAGCTAGGTTACACCTGTTAGCTAGGTTACACCTGTTAGCTAGTTTGCACCTGTTAGCTAGGTTACACCTGTTAGCTAGGTTACACCTGTTACATAGGTTACACCTGTTAGCTAGGTTGCACCTGTTAGCTAGGTTGCACCTGTTAGCTAGGTTACACCTGTTAGCTAGGTTACACCTGTTACATAGGTTACACCTGTTAGCTAGGTTGCACCTGTTAGCTAGGTTACACCTGTTAGCTAGGTTGCACCTGTTAGCTAGGTTACACCTGTTAGCTAGGTTACACCTGTTAGCTAGGTTACACCTGTTAGCTAGGTTGCACCTGTTAGCTAGGTTACACCTGTTAGCTAGGTTACACCTGTTAGCTAGTTTGCACCTGTTACATAGTTTACACCTGTTAGCTAGGTTACACCTGTTAGCTAGGTTACACCTGTTACATAGGTTGCACCTGTTAGCTAGGTTACACCTGTTAGCTAGGTTGCGCCTGTTAGCTAGGTTGCACCTGTTAGCTAGGTTACACCTGTTAGCTAGGTTACACCTGTTAGCTAGGTTACACCTGTTAGCTAGTTTGCACCTGTTACATAGTTTACACCTGTTAGCTAGGTTACACCTGTTAGCTAGGTTACACCTGTTACATAGGTTGCACCTGTTAGCTAGGTTACACCTGTTAGCTAGGTTGCGCCTGTTAGCTAGGTTACACCTGTTAGCTAGGTTGCACCTGTTAGCTAGGTTACACCTGTTAGCTAGGTTACACCTGTTAGCTAGGTTACACCTGTTAGCTAGATTACACCTGTTAGCTAGGTTGCACCTGTTAGCTAGGTTGCACCTGTTAGCTAGGTTACACCTGTTAGCTAGGTTGCACCTGTTAGCTAGGTTGCACCTGGCTGTTGATTTGATGTAAGTTGCTATGTTTGTATTTTAGGTGCATTATTTACATGCTACAGTTCCACTGCATTAAGATAATGTAATACTGGGTTTATTGTTATTATTTACTAGCATACACGTATATCATTCCTATGCATTGTGTGTGGGAGCCTTTACAATGTTATATATTTCTTTTATCACCACACACACACACACACACACACACACACACACACACACACACACACAGCCATAGCAAAGCTACCCCCCCCATGTTTGTAGCCTACTGATGCTTGATTGTAATAAAGCATCAACAGAGAGAAGTTGTCTCCGTCCGTGCTTTAACAGACACACCTGGGGGGACGTTGGAAACCAGAATCAGCTTTAAATCCAGTCCTAATCTAGTCCTCTCTAGCTTTATCATTCCAAGGCTACTTTCACTTTTATACTTTAAGTAAATTTCCAAGTCTGTACTTTGTTACTTTTACTTGAGTAAATAATTTACATCAGTACTTCTACTTTTACCAGAGTATTTTTTAACACAAGTAGTTGTACTTCTACTTGAGTACGGGAAGTGAGTACTTTTGCCATCTCGGCGCACATTTTTCTCACTTTTAAATTTTGTGGGTGCTTTTTTTTTTTTTTTGGTGTTTTCCAAAGGTTTTTTGATATTTTTAATGTTGACATTATTTGGACGGCCCATTTTTTTGACAAAAAAAATTAAAATTAACTGAAAACCCTCTGGCTGAGTAGGTACGGTGTTGGGTTATATGCATAAACCGACAGTTCCTCCGTCGCGTTGACTGATCAGGGCCAGTAATCGCTCCAATGAGTGGAAACCAGGTTCACCGGGAGCAGATTGTTGCTCCACACCACGCTGACCTCGGCTCCTAATCACCATTTAGCATGCATTAGCATTGCATGCATGCATTAGCATTGCATGCATGCATTAGCATTGCATGCATGCATTAGCATGCAGCCTTTTCCTGCATGTTGACCGGAGGGAAAGGTAAATCAGCAGAATGCCGATCGACAACAACTACAACATCAACACAAGCTTATCTTCATTTTGAACAATAATAATAACAAAAAAAATGAACAAAATTCAACATAACGCACTCTAGACCCCTTTGAAAAAGGGTAGGAAGAAGACTTGTCAAGTCCTACCTTCAGTTTTTACCATAACTAAGTGCACAATGCAATAATATTTAAATGAACGGACCATTTAGTATGAAATAAACAATATTCCTACAGATTACGTCCTACTCTGTCGAGCTATTAGGGAGAAAAGATCAAAACGAATTTCACCCTCAATCCTCCGTTTGGTACTTTTCTTTAAAGTTGCATTATATTCATACTGAGTTTGATTGTTTCAATGGACCAGAGTCTGGTAGGACCAGGATACTGGACCAGGACCAGGCTAATGGACCAGGGTCTGGTAAGACCAGGCTAATGGACCAGGACCAGGCTAATGGACCAGGGTCTGATAGGACCAGGCTAATGTACCAGAGTCTGGGAGGACCAGGCTAATGGACCAGGACCAGGCTAATGGACCAGAGTCTGGTAGGACCGGGCTAATGGATCAGAGTCCGGTAGGGCCGGGCTAATGGACCAGAGTCTGGTAGGACCAGGCTAATGGACCAGGGCCAGGCTAATGGACCAGGGTCTAATAGGACCAGGCTAATGTACCAGAGTCTGGGAGGACCAGGCTAATGGACCAGGAACAGGCTAATGGACCAGAGTCTGGTAGGACCGGGCTAATGGACCAGAGTCCGGTAGGGCCGGGATAATGGACCAAAGTCTGGTAGGACCAGGCTAATGGACCAGGGCCAGGCTAATGGACCAGAGTCTGGTAGGACCAGGCTAATGGACCAGGACCAGGCTAATGGACTAGAGTCTGGTAGGACCTGGCTAATGGACCAGAGTCTGGTAGGACCAGGCTAATGGACCAGGACCAGGCTAATGGACCAGAGTCTGGTAGGACCGGGCTAATGGACCAGAGTTCGGTAGGGCGGGCTAATGGACCAGAGTCTGGTAGGACCAGGCTAATGGACCAGGACCAGGCTAATGGACCAGAGTCTGGTAGGACCGGGCTAATGAACCAGAGTCCGGTAGGGCTGGGCTAATGGACCAGAGTCTGGTAGGACCAGCCTAATATCACATATTTTCCTCATATTGTGCACACCCAATGGAGCATATCTGCTTTCTCAAATGTAATCCCCCTCTACAAGTTACAACACCCCCCACACACACACACCCCCACCCCCAACACCACCACCCCCAGAGGACATCTTGTGTTTCCAAATGCAAATGTACCCAAGTGTTTCGCTGCGTGCCGAGCCAGCGGTTGTGCGGGGAGCTGCTCTCTCTCGTCACAACAATATCTCTTCACCCCAGAGCTGCTGACAGGACCCATGAGCCAGAGGACTTGATGTGGTGGCGGTGTGCCGGCCAGATGAAACCCCCCCCGGCCCACTAATATAGGTTTCTGTGTTGGCATGTGCGTTACGAGTTACTGTAGCTAAGGAGCCATTTCACACCGCGGAGCTGGAAATAGATGTAGCTAAATCAACCCCGGCCCCGCGGCACTGGAGGTACTATTACACACATAATTCTGCACACACGTTCAATAAACACACACACACATTCCTCTTTCTCTCTGCCTTTTCCTTCCCTCCCTTCATAACTACCTTTTCTCCTCCCACCACTCCCCCCTCCCTCTTCTTCCAAGTGCCTCTCTCTTTCCCTCGCTTCTGCTCCTTCATTAAAATGGACTTCCTAAAGCCTCCATTCGTCTTGCTGACAGCTCCGCTATCGATTGGGCAGGAGAAAGGGAGGCAGTGGCAGAGCTGTAAATGGCTCTCAGGCCGGCCGGGATGAGGGTCGTGCTGGACACCCCACCGGGGGGGGGGGGACTCTGATGCATCTTAAGTTACCGCTGAATGACACCTAGGTTACGGTAGGGCTAGGGGACAACCTCTATGTTAAAATACAGGGGGCATAAGTATACACCCCCTATGTTAAAATACAGGGGGCATAAGTATACACCCCCTATGTTAAAATACAGGGGGCATAAGTATACACCCCTATGTTAAAATACAGGGGGCATAAGTATACACCCCCTATGTTAAAATACAGGGGCATAAGTATACACCCCTATGTTAAAATACAGGGGCATAAGTATACACCCCCTATGTTAAAATACAGGGGCATAAGTATACACCCCTATGTTAAAATACAGGGGCATAAGTATACACCCCCTATGTTAAAATACAGGGGCATAAGTATACACCCCTATGTTAAAATACAGGGGGCATAAGTATACACCCCCTATGTTAAAATACAGGGGCATAAGTATACACCCCCTATGTTAAAATACAGGGGCATAAGTATACACCCCCTATGTTAAAATACAGGGGCATAAGTATACACCCCCTATGTTAAAATACAGGGGCATAAGTATACACCCCCTATGTTAAAATACAGGGGCATAAGTATACACCCCTATGTTAAAATACAGGGGCATAAGTATACACCCCCCTATGTTAAAATACAGGGGGCATAAGTATACACCCCCCTATGTTAAAATACAGGGGGCATAAGTATACACCCCCCTATGTTAAAGTTACACAGTGTTGCTTTAAGATTAATTTGCAAAAGATGATTTTTTTTTATCAACTTTAGCATGGGTTCATAGACTTATGAGCACCACTGTACACACCCCACCCACACCCCCAACAACCAACCCTCCGGCTGTGTCGTCAGCCCCCCACCCAGGGAATATGAGTCAGCACATTCCCTCTTCATCCCTCTCGCCGCGTGACATCAAACCCCCTCTGCCAAGATTAATGATGGGACTTTTGATCTTCCTAATGATTGAAATCTCTGCGGCGTACTCGGGGGTCCCCGGGGTGCCTGATGAACACTGTCTACGTGTCTGTTGGTTGTCATCTATAATCATATAGTGCACCGCAGCAGCCTATCAGGAAGCAAAGGAGTCTCCTGTGACCGTGTCACTGTTTATTTGTTATCCAATGTGTCCCGCTGTATCGCCCTTGATTGGAGCAGCAAGGGAGCAAACAGATAGACAAGGTGTAATATTCAGGACAAATTACTCAACTCCCCAACCGTGAGCAGGTCGATCCACCCACGGCACTGCAGGGTCTGGATTAAGGTCTTGTTAAAGTAGCATTAACTGCAGGGCCTGGGATGCTCGTGCATCAACGCGTTGATCAGTAGACGTAGGAGTCGATACAGCATTCAGCTTTATAATAATTTAAAAAAACAATTAGATAGCAAAGAAGCTTTTAACAGTCTGCTCTTTTTAAAGGTCCCATGACATGGTGCTCTTTGGATGCTTTTATATAGACCTTAGTGGTCCCTAATACTGTTTCTGAAGTCTCTTTTATATAGACCTTAGAGGTCCCCTAATACTGTATCTGAAGTCTCTTTTAAATAGACCTTAGAGGTCCCCTAATACTGTATCTGAAGTCTCTTTTATATAGACCTTAGTGGTCCCTAATACTGTTTCTGAAGTCTCTTTTATATAGACCTTAGAGGTCCCCTAATACTGTATCTGAAGTCTCTTTTATATAGACCTTAGTGGTCCCTAATACTGTATCTGAAGTCTCTTTTATGTAGACCTTAGTGGTCCCTAATACTGTTTCTGAAGTCTCTTTTATATAGACCTTAGAGGTCCCCTAATACTGTATCTGAAGTCTCTTTTATATAGACCTTAGTGGTCCCCTAATACTGTATCTGAAGTCTCTTTTATATAGACCTTAGTGGTCCCTAATACTGTATCTGAAGTCTCTTTATATAGACCTTAGTGGTCCCCTAATACTGTATCTGAAGTCTCTTTTATATAGACCTTAGTGGTCCCTAATACTGTATCTGAAGTGTCTTTTATATAGACCTTAGTGGTCCCCTAATTCTGTACTTTGTTTTAGATCTATTAAAACAGTCCACAGTTGACCCTGCTATGACGTGTGCTAAGGTCTAACGTCGACCCTGCTATGACGTGGGCTAAGGTCTAACATTGACCCTGCTATGACGTGGGCTAAGGTCTAACGTTGACCCTGCTATGACGTGGGCTAAGGTCTAACGTTGACCCTGCTATGACGTGGGCTAAGGTCTAACGTTGACCCTGCTATGACGTGGGCTTGTACAGGTTGCAGTGTAATGGAGTTTGTATCGACTCTGCCTGTCCTGCTGCACACCGTTGACCCAGAACATGCTGCTCTGCAAGATCAAGCTTCTCAAACATGCATTTCCTCCGTGTGTGTGTGTGTATGCACATGTATGCAGACGTGTGTGTGTGTGTGTGTGTGTGTGTGTGTGTGTGTGTGTGTGTGCGCTGTGAATTTGCTGCATTGGAGGTGACGCAGCGTTGTGTCTCCCCCAGTGGAGCATTTGCAAGGCTGTCAGAGAGATGAATGACTGCCGTTATATCGACTACTGCTGTCTCCCTCCCTCCCTCCCTCCCTCCCTCCCTCCCTCCCTCCCTCCCTCCCTCCCTCCCTCCTTCCTCAGTGCCCCATGGTCCACCCCCCCCCCCCGCCATCCCACATCACCTCCGCTTCCTTTCTTTACTTCTCTTCCATCTCACCGCTTCCCCACACCTCTTCATTTGATTTTTCTTCTGCCCTGTCCCTGTTTGTCCATCTCTTTCTCCATTTTACCGAACCGCTAGTCTCTCATCGCCAGCTCCGTCTCCACAGCGCTGTGGAGTAAAGGTCTGGCTACACCACAGATGCATTCTGGGATAGGAGATAAAAACCAATCCCAGTCGTCTCGGGCGGCGCTGAGCTCCGGACGCAGCGGCGGTGACTCTGCTGAACGGTCTCAGGAAGGACGTAGTTCTGGTGGAACATCTGCACCCCGCTGAAGAAAACTCCTCATCTGATATTACATGAAGTTACTGTTGACAGGCTGCAGTAACGTGAGATACTTAATCAGCTGATCCATGGTTACGCCTCTGACTATTATGGTGTTTTGGCTTACATAACCATTTATCTGAGGTTGTACTGATTTTAGGCACGTGACGCATTTGAATATACTTCAAGAAATGACATCACAACAAGCAAAAATACCAATGAAGGCACCAGGTCACATTTTACTATCCCACATCCACAGCGAAGTGTTCCAAGACATACACGCACATGAACTGGCCATGACACATTCAAAGCATAGGAATCACACACACACACACACACACACACACACACACACACACACACACACACACACACACTGTTCTGGTCACAGCCCATTGGCTGATGCCTCCCGTCCAGCTCCCATGATTCACAGCTAATCGAGCTGCTGTAGAGCGGTTCTGAACCGCTAGGCCGAGGCGGGCCTGGGGGCCATTAGGGCCCGGCGGGCTGGACGTGCTGTTAGAGCCGGCTTGGAGCCGCGGTGTAGCCGGTCACACCGGCAGGGGAGGGAGCGGGTACCCCCGTACATGTCTCACAGTGCTTTTACTAGAAAATCTAGTAAAAGCACTCACCGACAGGGCTGGGGACCCAACTCCATCATTTTTAGGCCCCGAATGAATTGCCTCTAAAGTATTGTAAAAAATCCTCATTCAATACCAAATTCCAGTACCTAAAAGGGGGGGGTGGGGGGCGGGATCACCAGACGCCTCCCAATACGATATCATCACGATACTTATGCCACGATACGATGTTATTGCGATTTCAAACATATTGTGATATATTGCCCTGAAAATATCACGATACTATGCTGTATTGTCACCCCCCACCCCTAGTACCTAAGGAGTAAATCTCATCAGTGTCAGTGAGCCAATCAGCACGCAGTATGCTCTTGCCGAGATCTAATCATGCCTGTGATTGGCTGTCTAACGTCGTGGAGACACGCAGGTAAAACTCAACGTTACACAGAGACGGGCTCACGTAGCCAATGGGCCGTGACCAAAACACTCTGTGTGTGTGTGTGTGTGTGTGTGTGTGTGACATCTGAAAATGAAAATATATATATATATAATGAAAATATATATATGATATATATATATATATAATATATACATATATATATATATACATATATAATATATACATATATATATATATATATATATATATATATCAGCTTTTAATATTAAAAAGAAAATTACACAAACTAATATAGAGGCTCAGTCCCTGACACAGTGGTTGCGGGTTTGATTCCGACGTGCTGCAATGTCATTTCCCTTCTCTTTCCCCTTTAATGTCTAAGCTGTCACAATAAAGGCCTAAATACCCCAAAAATAATCGAATACAAATAATAAAATGACACAAACTGATTTTGTTCAATATTTTTGGCCCTTTTTTCCGATATTTGTTGCTTTTTTCAACGTTTTGTCTCCGTTTTCGCTGTCTTGATTTAGTCCACAACTCAAAGATTTTCATTTTCCTGTCACAGAGGAGACAAGAAACTAGAAAATATTAAGATGGAACTTTTGTTAAAAGTCATAAAAAAATTACTCAAACCAAGTTATCGATTCATTTGCAGCTGATTTGGTCGGCCGCCGTTCTCCTCCTGCACCCAGCCAGTATTTCAGCTGAATCCTCCCCCAAATCCTCCCCCAAATCCTCCTCCCTAATCAGCCGAACAGCGGAGCCTAAAGAAAGGAGGCAGGGGTGGCAAGCCCCCAACCCCCGCCATCCTCTATTAGCGTGGGCCCCAAGAAAGGCGTTGGAGGCACACGTCCACACCCTAATGACTCCTTAATGGTCCCGTCCTCTGCCGGAGTGCTGACACACACTGACAGACCCTGACCCCCAACCCTCATTTAGAGGCTCAGCTCTCAGCCCCACGCCTCTTTATACCAGCAAGTGTCCAACACATAGGCGTAGACTTGATTATACCTAATGTTTGAGTTAAAAAAAAAAGATAAATTAGGAATTATTGAGACTAAAATTAAAGGAATGGATGTTGATGATAATCACAGACTGGAATATGTCAACTTTTACTCTCAATACTATTTCAAAAACACTTCAATTTGGTTTCAAATGCTATAAAATTGAATAAGACGCACCAAAATTAATGAAAGTAGAGATTTGTACTTGGCAAAGAGCGTTGTGTGGAATCAATCATGTTATTTTGGGGAATTAAAAAGAACATTGATATAGGACAACATGAGGACAACATGAGGACAACATGAGGTCATCATGAGGACACCATGGGGACAACATGAGGACGACATGAAGACAACATGAGGACAACATGGGGACAACATGAGGACAACATGGGGACAACATAAAGACAACATGAGGACAACATGAAGACAACATGAGGACAACATGAGGACAACATGAGGACAACATGAGGACACCATGGGGACAACATGAGGACGACATGAAGACAACATGAGGACAACATGAAGACAACATGAGGACAACATAAAGACAACATGAGGACAACATGAAGACAACATGAGGTCATCATGAGGACACCATGGGGACAACATGAGGACGACATGAAGACAACATGAGGACAACATGGGGACAACATGAGGACAACATGGGGACAACATAAAGACAACATGAGGACAACATGAAGACAACATGAGGACAACATGAGGACAACATGAGGACAACATGAGGACACCATGGGGACAACATGAGGACGACATGAAGACAACATGAGGACAACATGAGGACAACATGAGGACACCATGGGGACAACATAAAGACAACATGAGGACAACATGAGGACAACATGAGGACACCATGGGGACAACATAAAGACAACATGAGGACAACATGAAGACAACATGAGGACAACATGAGGACAACATGGGGACAACATGAGGACAACATGAGGACAACATGAGGGCAACATGAAGACAACATGAGGGCAACATGAAGACAACATGAGGACAACATGGGGACAACATGAAGACAACATGAGGACAACATGAGGGTTATATATTTCATATTTCGACTTCTGTGATGCTTTTTTTAGGTGTTTTGTCGCATTTTTAATGCCTTGTTTTGTCCACATCTCAAAGGGTGTGGGGGGGGGGGTGATTGTCCCCCCCACCCAGCTCAAATAATGTGAAAGACAACTCACTCTCCAAAAGAGGCTAAAATAGTTCAGGGGGCTCAAAACATGTACGGAAAAACAAGAACTGCGTCCACTTTGCAACTTTCTGGGGTTAAAGACACACAGCAGGGCCGTGAAAATACAGATGGGATTTATGGAGGTTTGTAGTTTGTAGTTTGTAGTTTGTGGCTTTAACGGGGGGTCGATGTGGCTTCAGATTTCCAAAAAAACAAAACAACTTAACTTCCCCGTCCTGTGCGATGTTTTGAATATGCAGAAAGTTCCAATACAGGAGAATAATAACTTCCTTTACATATAAATGAAGACATTTGCACCATAAATTGTTGCATCAAAATCCACCAGAATGCAGGAAATGAAGTGTTTAATGGTCGAAGTGTAATGGGAGGAGGAAGGACCCCAAACCCCACCCCCAAACCCCCCCCCCAGTTATCCTAGCAGGATCCATACAACCCCAAACTAGACACCCATGATGAAATATAGTGTCACTTGCAGTGCGAGGGGGCAACGTTGGAGTAAATTCCTCTGGGCAGATGGAGCGAGAGCGAGAGTGAACGTAGATAAACAAAGCCCGAGTTCAAGAAAAGAACGGCGGTAGGAGAGGAGACGAAGAAGAACTGTGGAGGCCCCCCCCCCCTCGATGGTGATTCCCATTTCAACTTGGGGTTGGGGGAGTCAGCAGCAGAGTCTCTTTTAGACACCACACAAGACATAATTACAGAGCGCCGATGGCAGCCCGCCTCGGTTACTCCTAAATACTCACACCCCAAAATTAGGGGTTACCTCCTTCTACTTAAACCTGCTATTTAAGATGGAGAACGTGGAAATGGAGGTTGGAGAGCAGCGGCCTAACAGCTTTGTTTCACAATGACAGAGAAGGCCTTTTGTTAAGGATTGGTAATGGCAGACGTTGGATGAAGCCAGGTGTGCAACGCGGGACAAAAGGAGTTCAGTTTATGGTCACAGAGGACAGAAGAAACTAGAAAATATTCACATTTAACACGGCAACATCTAGAAGTTTGTTGGGTTTCTGTAAATAACATCCCAGAGTCCTGGTCTAGACCTGCTCTTTATGGAAAGACCTGGGAGATAAATAACATCCCAGAGTCCTGGTCTAGACCTGCTCTTTATGGAAAGACCTGGGAGATAAATAACATCCCAGAGTCCTGGTCTAGACCTGCTCTTTATGGAAAGACCTGGGAGATAAATAACATCCCAGAGTCCGGTCTAGACCTGCTCTTTATGGAAAGACCTGGGAGATAAATAACATCCCAGAGTCCTGGTCTAGACCTGCTCTTTATGGAAAGACCTGGGAGATAAATAACATCCCAGAGTCCTGGTCTAGACCTGCTCTTTATGGAAAGATCTGGGAGATAAATAACATCCCAGAGTCCTGGTCTAGACCTGCTCTTTATGGAAAGACCTGGGAGATAAATAACATCCCAGAGTCCTGGTCTAGACCTGCTCTTTATGGAAAGACCTGGGAGATAAATAACATCCCAGAGTCCTGGTCTAGACCTGCTCTTTATGGAAAGACCTGGGAGATAAATAACATCCCAGAGTCCTGGTCTAGACCTGCTCTTTATGGAAAGACCTGGGAGATGAATAACATCCCAGAGTCCTGGTCTAGACCTGCTCTTTATGGAAAGACCTGGGAGATAAATAACATCCCAGAGTCCTGGTCTAGACCTGCTCTTTATGGAAAGACCTGGGAGATAAATAACATCCCAGAGTCCTGGTCTAGACCTGCTCTTTATGGAAAGACCTGGGAGATAAATAACATCCCAGAGTCCTGGTCTAGACCTGCTCTTTATGGAAAGACCTGGGAGATAAATAACATCCCAGAGTCCTGGTCTAGACCTGCTCTTTATGGAAAGACCTGGGAGATAAATAACATCCCAGAGTCCTGGTCTAGACCTGCTCTTTATGGAAAGACCTGGGAGATAAATAACATCCCAGAGTCCGGTCTAGACCTGCTCTTTATGGAAAGACCTGGGAGATAAATAACATCCCAGAGTCCTGGTCTAGACCTGCTCTTTATGGAAAGACCTGGGAGATAAATAACATCCCAGAGTCCTGGTCTAGACCTGCTCTTTATGGAAAGACCTGGGAGATAAATAACATCCCAGAGTCCTGGTCTAGACCTGCTCTTTATGGAAAGACCTGGGAGATAAATAACATCCCAGAGTCCTGGTCTAGACCTGCTCTTTATGGAAAGACCTGGGAGATAAATAACATCCCAGAGTCCTGGTCTAGACCTGCTCTTTATGGAAAGACCTGGGAGATAAATAACATCCCAGAGTCCTGGTCTAGACCTGCTCTTTATGGAAAGACCTGGGAGATAAATAACATCCCAGAGTCCGGTCTAGACCTGCTCTTTATGGAAAGACCTGGGAGATAAATAACATCCCAGAGTCCTGGTCTAGACCTGCTCTTTATGGAAAGACCTGGGAGATAAATAACATCCCAGAGTCCTGGTCTAGACCTGCTCTTTATGGAAAGATCTGGGAGATAAATAACATCCCAGAGTCCTGGTCTAGACCTGCTCTTTATGGAAAGACCTGGGAGATAAATAACATCCCAGAGTCCTGGTCTAGACCTGCTCTTTATGGAAAGACCTGGGAGATAAATAACATCCCAGAGTCCTGGTCTAGACCTGCTCTTTATGGAAAGACCTGGGAGATAAATAACATCCCAGAGTCCTGGTCTAGACCTGCTCTTTATGGAAAGACCTGGGAGATGAATAACATCCCAGAGTCCTGGTCTAGACCTGCTCTTTATGGAAAGACCTGGGAGATAAATAACATCCCAGAGTCCTGGTCTAGACCTGCTCTTTATGGAAAGACCTGGGAGATAAATAACATCCCAGAGTCCTGGTCTAGACCTGCTCTTTATGGAAAGACCTGGGAGATAAATAACATCCCAGAGTCCTGGTCTAGACCTGCTCTTTATGGAAAGACCTGGGAGATAAATAACATCCCAGAGTCCTGGTCTAGACCTGCTCTTTATGGAAAGACCTGGGAGATAAATAACATCCCAGAGTCCTGGTCTAGACCTGCTCTTTATGGAAAGACCTGGGAGATAAATAACATCCCAGAGTCCGGTCTAGACCTGCTCTTTATGGAAAGACCTGGGAGATAAATAACATCCCAGAGTCCTGGTCTAGACCTGCTCTTTATGGAAAGACCTGGGAGATAAATAACATCCCAGAGTCCTGGTCTAGACCTGCTCTTTATGGAAAGACCTGGGAGATAAATAACATCCCAGAGTCCTGGTCTAGACCTGCTCTTTATGGAAAGACCTGGGAGATAAATAACATCCCAGAGTCCTGGTCTAGACCTGCTCTTTATGGAAAGACCTGGGAGATAAATAACATCCCAGAGTCCTGGTCTAGACCTGCTCTTTATGGAAAGACCTGGGAGATAAATAACATCCCAGAGTCCTGGTCTAGACCTGCTCTTTATGGAAAGACCTGGGAGATAAATAACATCCCAGAGTCCTGGTCTAGACCTGCTCTTTATGGAAAGACCTGGGAGATAAATAACATCCCAGAGTCCTGGTCTAGACCTGCTCTTTATGGAAAGACCTGGGAGATAAATAACATCCCAGAGTCCTGGTCTAGACCTGCTCTTTATGGAAAGACCTGGGAGATAAATAACATCCCAGAGTCCTGGTCTAGACCTGCTCTTTATGGAAAGACCTGGGAGATAAATAACATCCCAGAGTCCGGTCTAGACCTGCTCTTTATGGAAAGACCTGGGAGATAAATAACATCCCAGAGTCCTGGTCTAGACCTGCTCTTTATGGAAAGACCTGGGAGATAAATAACATCCCAGAGTCCTGGTCTAGACCTGCTCTTTATGGAAAGACCTGGGAGATAAATAACATCCCAGAGTCCTGGTCTAGACCTGCTCTTTATGGAAAGACCTGGGAGATAAATAACATCCCAGAGTCCTGGTCTAGACCTGCTCTTTATGGAAAGACCTGGGAGATAAATAACATCCCAGAGTCCTGGTCTAGACCTGCTCTTTATGGAAAGACCTGGGAGATAAATAACATCCCAGAGTCCTGGTCTAGACCTGCTCTTTATGGAAAGACCTGGGAGATAAATAACATCCCAGAGTCCTGGTCTAGACCTGCTCTTTATGGAAAGACCTGGGAGATAAATAACATCCCAGAGTCCGGTCTAGACCTGCTCTTTATGGAAAGACCTGGGAGATAAATAACATCCCAGAGTCCTGGTCTAGACCTGCTCTTTATGGAAAGACCTGGGAGATAAATAACATCCCAGAGTCCTGGTCTAGACCTGCTCTTTATGGAAAGACCTGGGAGATAAATAACATCCCAGAGTCCTGGTCTAGACCTGCTCTTTATGGAAAGACCTGGGAGATAAATAACATCCCAGAGTCCTGGTCTAGACCTGCTCTTTATGGAAAGACCTGGGAGATAAATAACATCCCAGAGTCCTGGTCTAGACCTGCTCTTTATGGAAAGACCTGGGAGATAAATAACATCCCAGAGTCCTGGTCTAGACCTGCTCTTTATGGAAAGACCTGGGAGATAAATAACATCCCAGAGTCCTGGTCTAGACCTGCTCTTTATGGAAAGACCTGGGAGATAAATAACATCCCAGAGTCCGGTCTAGACCTGCTCTTTATGGAAAGACCTGGGAGATAAATAACATCCCAGAGTCCTGGTCTAGACCTGCTCTTTATGGAAAGACCTGGGAGATAAATAACATCCCAGAGTCCTGGTCTAGACCTGCTCTTTATGGAAAGACCTGGGAGATAAATAACATCCCAGAGTCCTGGTCTAGACCTGCTCTTTATGGAAAGACCTGGGAGATAAATAACATCCCAGAGTCCTGGTCTAGACCTGCTCTTTATGGAAAGACCTGGGAGATAAATAACATCCCAGAGTCCTGGTCTAGACCTGCTCTTTATGGAAAGACCTGGGAGATAAATAACATCCCAGAGTCCTGGTCTAGACCTGCTCTTTATGGAAAGACCTGGGAGATAAATAACATCCCAGAGTCCTGGTCTAGACCTGCTCTTTATGGAAAGACCTGGGAGATAAATAACATCCCAGAGTCCTGGTCTAGACCTGCTCTTTATGGAAAGACCTGGGAGATAAATAACATCCCAGAGTCCTGGTCTAGACCTGCTCTTTATGGAAAGACCTGGGAGATAAATAACATCCCAGAGTCCTGGTCTAGACCTGCTCTTTATGGAAAGACCTGGGAGATAAATAACATCCCAGAGTCCTGGTCTAGACCTGCTCTTTATGGAAAGACCTGGGAGATAAATAACATCCCAGAGTCCGGTCTAGACCTGCTCTTTATGGAAAGACCTGGGAGATAAATAACATCCCAGAGTCCTGGTCTAGACCTGCTCTTTATGGAAAGACCTGGGAGATAAATAACATCCCAGAGTCCTGGTCTAGACCTGCTCTTTATGGAAAGACCTGGGAGATAAATAACATCCCAGAGTCCTGGTCTAGACCTGCTCTTTATGGAAAGACCTGGGAGATAAATAACATCCCAGAGTCCTGGTCTAGACCTGCTCTTTATGGAAAGACCTGGGAGATAAATAACATCCCAGAGTCCTGGTCTAGACCTGCTCTTTATGGAAAGACCTGGGAGATAAATAACATCCCAGAGTCCTGGTCTAGACCTGCTCTTTATGGAAAGACCTGGGAGATAAATAACATCCCAGAGTCCTGGTCTAGACCTGCTCTTTATGGAAAGACCTGGGAGATAAATAACATCCCAGAGTCCGGTCTAGACCTGCTCTTTATGGAAAGACCTGGGAGATAAATAACATCCCAGAGTCCGGTCTAGACCTGCTCTTTATGGAAAGACCTGGGAGATAAATAACATCCCAGAGTCCGGTCTAGACCTGCTCTTTATGGAAAGACCTGGGAGATAAATAACATCCCAGAGTCCTGGTCTAGACCTGCTCTTTATGGAAAGACCTGGGAGATAAATAACATCCCAGAGTCCGGTCTAGACCTGCTCTTTATGGAAAGACCTGGGAGATAAATAACATCCCAGAGTCCTGGTCTAGACCTGCTCTTTATGGAAAGACCTGGGAGATAAATAACATCCCAGAGTCCGGTCTAGACCTGCTCTTTATGGAAAGACCTGGGAGATAAATAACATCCCAGAGTCCTGGTCTAGACCTGCTCTTTATGGAAAGACCTGGGAGATAAATAACATCCCAGAGTCCTGGTCTAGACCTGCTCTTTATGGAAAGACCTGGGAGATAAATAACATCCCAGAGTCCTGGTCTAGACCTGCTCTTTATGGAAAGACCTGGGAGATAAATAACATCCCAGAGTCCGGTCTAGACCTGCTCTTTATGGAAAGACCTGGGAGATAAATAACATCCCAGAGTCCTGGTCTAGACCTGCTCTTTATGGAAAGACCTGGGAGATAAATAACATCCCAGAGTCCTGGTCTAGACCTGCTCTTTATGGAAAGACCTGGGAGATAAATAACATCCCAGAGTCCTGGTCTAGACCTGCTCTTTATGGAAAGACCTGGGAGATAAATAACATCCCAGAGTCCTGGTCTAGACCTGCTCTTTATGGAAAGACCTGGGAGATAAATAACATCCCAGAGTCCTGGTCTAGACCTGCTCTTTATGGAAAGACCTGGGAGATAAATAACATCCCAGAGTCCGGTCTAGACCTGCTCTTTATGGAAAGACCTGGGAGATAAATAACATCCCAGAGTCCTGGTCTAGACCTGCTCTTTATGGAAAGACCTGGGAGATAAATAACATCCCAGAGTCCTGGTCTAGACCTGCTCTTTATGGAAAGACCTGGGAGATAAATAACATCCCAGAGTCCTGGTCTAGACCTGCTCTTTATGGAAAGACCTGGGAGATAAATAACATCCCAGAGTCCGGTCTAGACCTGCTCTTTATGGAAATACCCGGGAGATAAATAACATCCCAGAGTCCTGGTCTAGACCTGCTCTTTATGGAAAGACCTGGGAGATAAATAACATCCCAGAGTCCTGGTCTAGACCTGCTCTTTATGGAAAGACCTGGGAGATAAATAACATCCCAGAGTCCTGGTCTAGACCTGCTCTTTATGGAAAGACCTGGGAGATAAATAACATCCCAGAGTCCTGGTCTAGACCTGCTCTTTATGGAAAGACCTGGGAGATAAATAACATCCCAGAGTCCTGGTCTAGACCTGCTCTTTATGGAAAGACCTGGGAGATAAATAACATCCCAGAGTCCGGTCTAGACCTGCTCTTTATGGAAAGCGCAACTGTTGTTGTGATTTGGTGCTACATAAATAAAATTTAATTGAATTTAATTGAACTGTAGATTGACTTTTCTATATAAAATCTCATGGCTTTTTGGATGCTTTATCTTTCACTTTTTTCAGTGTTTTTTTCCACTCTTCAATGTTTTGATGCTTGTATTTATATTATTGACCGTTTGGTGACTTTTGTGATGCTTTTTAGGGATATTTTTGTTGCTTTTTCACTTGTTTTGACGCATTCTGGATGCCTCGTTGCGTCCACAACAAGATTTTCAGTTTACTGTCACAGAGGAGTCGAACTAGAAACTGGAGAAGTAGAAAATATCCAAAACCAAGTGTGGAAACTGGAAGAAAAACAAAAGTCAACAGACTCACGCAGCTCTAGAAAGACCGGGAGTGTGTTTATGTTCTAGCTGCAGTAAATGACAGCTGAAAATCTGCTAAGGATATTTCCAAAAGGCAGCAAAGCTATAGAAAAGCCTAACTTGAGGCTATGACCTCACTGGTTGAGACTGCAGCTCCCAGTCCCAGTCGGGGTGGCGGAGCCATCACTCTTCCCCAGCTCCACCTTCTTTAATGTTTTCCTTTGCTTTTTTTTAGCTCTGCGTCTTTACGGATGATTATCCCAGGTCAGTTTCAGGGGGATTTATTAGGAGTCTGCAGGTCAACTTCAGGCCAACACTAGAAATGCCTTTTCTTTTTCTTTTTTTGCTGCGTAGTGCCCTAAAGACACACAACAGAGACTGTCTTCAACAGAGACTGTCTTCAACAGAGACAGAGACTGTCTTCAACAGAGACTGTCTTCAACAGAGACTGTCTTCAACGGAGACTGTCTTCAACAGAGACTGTCTTCACTGGCTGTTAGAAGACGAGGAAGCAAGCAAGTAAGTAAGCAAGTAGGTATGTAAGTATGTAAGTAACAATGTAAGTATGTTAGTAAGTATGTTAGTAAGTAAGTATGTAAGTATGTTAGTAAGTAAGTGAGTATGTAAGTAAGTATGTAAGTATGTAACTATGTTAGTATGTAAGTATGTAACTATGTTAGTATGTTAGTAAATA
>JABXJD010000318.1:175000-180000 GCA_013375575.1 Percina caprodes | reverse complement strand
TTCATTAGAAACTAATTTGCCTTCTGGCTGTGGCAACACGCCGAGAATCAAAAACGCCTTCAACGTTCTGTGTGTCGCGTTAGGTCACGGCAGTTTGTTGCTATGACGACCAGCCACGGCTCGCCTCACGCACGAGGCGGTACTAACCTGCAACGGAGAAAGGAGGACGGGGCACCGCGGTCGAGCCGAGCGAGCCGAGTCGAGCAGGAACCATTAAAGAAAAACGCCATAACATTACATGACAGAGGGTTTTTTGGCACCGGTGCATGTAAACACATGATCATACGTCTGCTCTGCACATATCCTTAAAACTGTGGCGGGGGATGTGGGGGGCGTTGTTTTCATCGTGGCGCATTGTGCTGCTTTCGACTGGACTGTTTAAATGTCTGCTGATATCAGGGGAACACAAACAAGCAGGCCTGCTGGGGAGGATAAGGAGCGAAGGGGAAGCCGAGGCCATTCTTCTCCTCGTGTGTGACGGGAATTGTGTTGGAACAAGCACCTGTCCCCCCCCCAACCCCCCAACAATGACCACAGAGGTCGGGCAGAGAAAGCGAGATGCAGGAGACGGAGTGAGGAGGGAGAGAGGGCACCAGACAGTAAAGAAAAATGGATGTTTCCCTCCCTCTCCTTTCATTTCTTCTGTCCCTCCCACTCTTCTTTTCTCACTTTCATCAATCCATCACTAGGGCCGGGTACCGAATTCGGTACTTTTCGGTACCAAACTGCCTCCTTAGTAACGAGTTTCAAAAAAATGCCTCGTCATTCAATACAAGGAGTGAATCTCATCTGCGTCAGTGAGCCAATCAGCACGCAGCATGCTTCTACTGAGATGTAATAATGTCTGTGATTGGCTGTCTAACGTTGCACGTCGTAGAGACACGCAGGAAAACGGGCTCATGTAGTAGGAAGCTGGAAAATACATAAAATGATTTGTGGTGTAATGTGTAAAGTTGTAATTTCTTTTTGTTTTTATAAAATTAGTATCGAAAAAATGATCGTTTAGGACCCCGTCATGCAGTCACGGTGTGCGTAGTCATAGTTACCCAGCATGCATGTCTTCATGGTGGGAGGAAATCGGTTAACACAAAGGCTGAGAATAAAAATCAAAATACTGTATGTGTGAAAAATATGTGAACAGTCAGTCAAAAAAATCGGATCTGGCAATAAATCGGAATCCGGAGCATCAAAGCCTGCAGTCTGAACGCAGCCTAATTTCCCTCCCTCTCCTTCATTTTCCCTCCCCCTCTTCTGTTTTCTCTCATCTCTCTCTCATATTAACAACATAATCTGTGTAACTTCCACTCCCGACCAGGCGCATGCTCCAACGCCCCAGACTCGCTGCTGCATGGACCAGATAAACATCTGCGTCATATCTGCATAAATGGTTTGCATTGGTAATAAGGTGAACCAGCTGCTGAGGCTATCCTGTTGGCCTTTCCTTCGCCTGCCCCCACCACCACCACCCACCACCACCACCTTCATCTGTTCTCCACACCAGCTTGACACCTGTGTTTTTTAAACTAGACAAAGAGCAGCAGCATCTCCGCGTCCTTCACACTCCTCCATGAGATACCCTCCAAACGGCCAGAACGGAGGAATGCTGGCCACAGCACAATCCCACGCTGATGACACGATAAGAGACTTGGGGGAGTAGGAGTGGGAGAGGAGAACTTTTTAACCTCAATTCATTGTTCTCTGCAAAGACAGTTCGCCCGCGCCATCCATTTAAAAGACGGCTGGAACTAGGGCGGGGAATCGTCACTGATTCACTGTCAGTTTGGGATATTTTGCACAGATGTGGAAGAGATGGTGCAACTGTACCCTTGATGTCCTTTTTATTTCATATGAACACACAATAAAGTGCAGCTCCACAGGCGCTATCACTGACTTTTGAGTGAGATTTCATTCAGATATAAAATACATACAAATACAAATACACAAATACACATACAAATGGCCACGCCAGTTTTTCCCTCGCCAACATGTCGCCTAACTTTAGAGCATTTTTCAAGCCCCTTCAGGATCTCGCATGACATACCAATGGATGTCTTTAGGTCTTTAAGGGTGCTGTCACACCTGTAGAGTGGTGGACTCGGTTGGAGAAATGATGATGTGTGCTCATAATAGCTTATGGATCCGAAAGTTATCATCCCTTAAATCATATATGAGTCCGTCAATTGTGTGCAAGCTTGAAATGGCAGGTTAGTAAACGCTCTGTTGTCGGTTCAGCTGCTGTCTATGGGTCGGACCCCCCCCCACCCCGCCCATCCCCCCACCACCCAGCCCAAATCAACCAGACTGTCCAACCAAAGCGCTGCGAGGACGGCTTTAAACGGACCAAACAAGGCAGATGGGACAGAAACCTTAGTGTCATGTGATGATAAAGACAAAGATAGATTCTGGATTTTATGAATGGATATTGGATCGTTCAAATGAAAAATAAAAATATATATATATTTATAAATCGTACAATCGATTGTTTTGAACCCAGCCTTAGCCGGATCCGCGTTCCAAGCGGGCGCCTCTTACCTCTCTGTCCTTAAGCTTCATGGCCAGAACCAGCTGGTTGCGGTGGTTGGTCAGCGCTTCGCGGTAGTTTCCCTTGGAGAAGAATGCCGAGCCCAGATTCCCATGAGCACGGCATTCCCCTGTTTGGTCACCTGAAGGGGGGGGGGACAAAAAATACGGATGAGAGGAGAATCCAACAGAGCAAACAAAGCAAATGGCCTGTTCTGACCAGGTTTTTAAAGTGGCCATATTATGAAGAAATCCCTTTTTTTCTGGGATTTGGGGTGTTATTTTGTCTCTGGTGCTTCCACACACATACACACTAAAACTAAAACTATCCATGCAGTTTTGAGTGAGATCCGGTTTCTGAATGTCCTCTGATCCGGTTTCTGAATGTCCTCTGATCCGGTTTCTGAGTGTCCTCTGTCTCCAGTCTCCGGGTGAGCTGTCCAACATCTGCACGGCTTCCTACGTCACTAGAGACGAGGTGGCTAACCGTAGCATGCTAGCTCGTTCTCAATGGAAAACACTGCTCCAACAGACACTAGTGGACCAGAATCTCCAAAAGAACTACTTCCTGTCCCTGTTCTACTTCCTGTCCCTGTTCTGCAGGTATTCCACCAGTGGCCCTGGTCTAAAAGAAGTCTCCCAGCTGATCCTGCCTTGGACTGACCAAAGCTGGAGAAAGAGTTATCAGCTGATGGGATCTTACCGAGCTACTGAGCATGTGCAGCTCTGTATCCTGCGTGTACAGTGTGGACAGCTCTTACAGAGTTTGTTCTCTGTTGTGGTGGTCTTGACTAGTTCTGGTTTTGGACTTGTCTTGGACTCGACAAAGGTGGTCTTGACTACAGCCCTGATCCGAACACTCGGATCTGATTTTAAACCCCAGGTCCGAGAGGGGCCATAGTTACAGTTCAGCCTACGTGATTACAGAGCAGCTGGTGTTTATTAGGGTTAGGGTCTATCATCCCACCGTCGCTGATGATCCACATCCATGACACCGCTGCCTTAAAAGGGGACAAGTGGCCGTTCTGAGTTCTCCACAGTGGAGTGGCTTCGCAGACAGCTGCTGGTGCAGATCTCAACGCTCCAGAGGGCAAGAGGGGAAAGCCTTATTATTTCTGCCTGACGGAGACCCCCCACAGACAGGGCCGGAGTGAAGCCCGAGTCTCTGTGCTCCACCTGAAAACCACTGCTCCTTATCTCCAGCTGCTCTGCCCAGTCATGTGTCAAACTGGGGGGGGTGGAGCCAGTCTGTGCTACTCTCCGTTTTGAGTTATTTTTTCCTATCACCTTCTTTTTTTAACCGTCTTTCTCTCAAACCTTCTCCCCTGTCTAACACCCACGCAGCTAAGAAACCGGTCCATTGCCTAAATGTCATGGAGACAACCCTTAAAGTAAAGTAAAGTAAAGTACTTTTTATTAGTCTCCCTAAGGAGAAATTTGCTTTGGACACTGAGCAACTTACTTAGCTGCTGAGTTACAGACATACCGACAAGCACAGGGTTAAAAACAATTAAAAGACAAATGTACAGTCAACATAAGAGCTACTCGAAGGCCTGTGCAAATTGCAGATTTACAATTTCCTATACTAAACAAGATAAAAGCCATACTTCACAACACAAACAATGTCATTCATCCATGATAGTCACAAATATAAATTAAAATATTCGTAGTCATACATTCATCTCTGTTCATTAATGAGCTTTACTGCGATAGGGACAAATGAGCGCTTATACCTATTATATTTACACAAATATAACCCTCGTGTTGTTGTCTTCCTGTCAAAATTGAAAATCAACACTTTTGTTGATGCTTTTTATAGATGTTTTTGACTTTTTCTTACGCTTATGTCCCTTTTTTCAACACGCATGATGCTTTTTTCAATGCCAGTCACTTTTTTTTACGTTTAACACTACTCAGTTTTACAGTTATTTTTGGAATTTATGGTCAATAAACCTCATTTATAGGAAATTATACCTAATGTTTAGTTTTTGAAAAATTAAAGGAATTTATGTTGATGTATGGATAATCACAGACAGGCATATGTCAACTTTTACTCAATATTTCACAACTTTAACTTTAATTAAATTAATTTTTTTTTTTTTTAAATGCTATAGAATTGAATGAGACGCCCTAAAATTAATGAAAGTAGAGATTTGTACTTGGCAAAGAGCGTTGTGTGGAATCAATCATGTTATTTAGGGGAGTTAAAAAGAACATTGAACAAGATAGATAGATAGACAAAGAGACAGACAGACAGACAGACAGACAGACAGACAGACAGACAGACAGACAGACAGACAGACAGACAGACAGACAGACAGACAGACAGACAGACAGACAGACAGACAGATACTTCATTCATCCAGAAGGACATTTTATAAATGTGTTGATTGCTTCCCCCCCCCTCCCTTCTTCTGTCGTTGTGCTCCGCTTACATAACATCTGAAGAATTTGAAAATCAAATATTCAACTAAAATAAT
>JABXJD010000318.1:150000-170000 GCA_013375575.1 Percina caprodes | reverse complement strand
AGTAAAAGTACTGTTATTACAGAATAATATGACTCAAGTAAAAGTACTGTTATTACAGAATAATATGACTCAAGTAAAAGTACTGTTATTACAGAATAATATGACTCAAGTAAAAGTACTGTTACTACAGAATAATATGACTTGTTGAAGCCATTACACTGATTTTGTTTTTCTTCACATGCATGTAATTTATAATCCTACAGATACCTATATTCAGATGATGCTGATTCCATTACTGTCTACTGTTGATTATGTTGACGCAATGTTGATGATGATGAAGGTGGTGACGTCAGGGGGTGTTAACTCTATATTTAGACCTCACCTGAGCCAGGTGTGTGTGTGATAGAGAGCGGAAGGAAAAACTATTTTTCAACCGCATTTTGCGCATTTTGTGAGACAAACGGTTCCTTTTTCTTTGTACAAAACAAGTTTATTTATGTTGTTGTGGTAGTTATGAAATAAAGAGACGGATCAATGTGACACTACGAACGAATGCGCGTTGATTTACTGACCGCTCCTACAATAAGTTGAAAAATAGTTCATCTGAACGCGAGACGAAATGCCAGTCAACGTGGTAATGAATGGATGAGACTGGACTCAGGGTCTTATTGGACTGATCTGGACTGCTGCCAGGATCTGATGTCTCCGGTACCGTGAGTAAACGAGCGGCAACGCTGTTCTCTGGACCTGGTTACGGTCAAACATTCAGAAGTGACCAATGAATGAAGTGTTTGATAAGCAGACAAATGAATCCATAAGACTGCCTCTAAACTACGAACTCACCAAACTACAAACTACAAAGATAAAAGGATACGCTCACGGAAGGAAATAAAGTCATTTAAATAACTTAAACTGGCTGAAACGGACATACAGCACGGCTGTGCGCATGAAGGAATTTAAATAGATACAATATCGAAATATTAACGAATACTCATAAAAGTTGTTGGATGTACTTGGGGATAAATCTGTACAAACGAATATTAAAAGCTGAGAACGAAAACCCTAACAATGGCAGAAGGTAGTGAAGGTGGAGTCACGGACGCTGGGTTTACGGAGATGGACGCTGCGCAACAAAGGAAAGCGTTCAAATCACTCAGCGCGACGCAGAGGGAAACTTTCACACTGCACACGGAAAATGAATGAAATAAAAACACTGATGAAAGAGGGCGCTGATGTTGTCAGTATTAATGAAGGTACAAATGAATTCCTAAGACTGCAAAATGAATTTATGAGGTGTCATGAATCTATTCAAAAACTGCTGCCTGAGGATGTGAGAATGAATGAAACTTTGGACTGGTATGAGCCAAAAATGGCTGATTACCATGTTTTTCTAAATGAAGTGGAGCGATGGATAAAAACTCAGTCCGATCCACAAACTCTTGTGGAAGCTGGGGACAGTGTCTCACAGACTGGATCAAAGGACAGTGTCTCACAGACTGGATCAAAGAGCTCTAAAGGATCCAAATCATCATCCGTTGTTTCAGCACGCATGAAGGCTGCTGCAGACAAAGCTGCTCTGCAGGCCAGAGCTGAAGCTCTCAAAAGGAAACATGAATTGGAAATGGAGAAGCATCAGCTGGGTTTAAAAATGGAATCCTTGGACTTGGAAGCAGATATTGCTGCAGCTGATGCAAGGCTAAAAGCTCTGGAGGAATTTGAGAGTGACGAAGCCTCAGGATTCGGAAAAGAAATGGAAGACCAAGTTAATGCATCTGATAAAATAGAAGGAAGCCTGGCACAACTGGAGTTTGCGCGGATAGGAACCATACCTAAAACACCCTTACAAAAAATGATACATACTCAGTACCCACCACTAACTGGACTCACAAAAAGGTCTGAGCAAGCACCAAGGACTACAACAAACCTCCCCCCATTTAGGGTTGTTGTATCTGATGGACCACGCAGGCGAGGCGAATCCACTCCCACAGGTGAAAGGGCTCAGAGCATCGACCTCACAAACATTATACAACGACAAACCGACTTGGCGGATCTGCTGGTGATACAGCAGAAGGAATCTAAACTCCCGAGAAGGGAGGTGCTGGTGTTCGACGGTGATCCTCTCACTTTCAGGCCGTTTATGAAGGCTTTTAAGCACAACATCGAGGACAAAACCAATAGTAACGAGGATCGGCTGTACTTCCTGGAACAGTATACTGTAGGTCAGCCAAAAGAACTAGTTCAAAGCTGCTTTCATATGAACGCAACAGCTGGTTACGAGGAAGCAAAACGCCTACTTAAATATCATTTTGGCGACGATTTTAAAGTCACATCTGCATACGTCGAAAAGGCCTTAAACTGGAACCAAATACGTACAGATGATGGAAAGGCACTTCACAGCTACGCCCTCTATCTAAGAGGCTGTGGTAATGCAGTTCAGGAGCTTCCATACATGTCAGAGCTGGACTCACCATCTAACATGAAAAGACTGGTTGCTAAACTCCCGTTTAAGCTTCGAGAGAAGTGGCGGTCCGTTGTATGTGACATCACAGAAAGAACACAGCAGAGACCTAAATTCCATGACCTTGTTCTGTTTATGGAAAAACAGGCCAGAATCATTCAAGATCCTGTTTTCGGGGATATCCACGACCCTGCTGGAAGCACAAATGAAAGGAAATCAAAAAGAGACTTACCATTTATGAAATCTGGCAGCAAGAAAAGCTTTGCTACGACTGTCCTTCCAAAGAAAGAAACCAACATGAATACCAATGCACAGAAAAGGAGAGACAAGCCAGCGGGCATCCGTACAGCCTTCGACGCTTTTGTCAAGCCTTGCACTTTCTGTAAAGGAGATCATGTGATGGAAAAATGTGAGTTAATATCAAAGATTCCCCACAAGGAGAAGGTTGAGCTGCTAAAGACAAATGGACTCTGCTTTGCTTGCTTGGTCAAGGGTCACATGAGTAAGGAATGCAAAAAACGTCTCACGTGTCGTTCCTGTGAGAAGAAACATCCGACTGTCTTGCACATAGAGAACTTTACTCCAGGAAATCTAAAGCCAACAGTTATACAAGATTCAGACAACAGGAGCAATAACATCGCCAAGGTATCATCGGCAGCACAAATTGCTATGGTATCATCAGTAGCACAAACAGGAAACAGAACCACAGACTACAAGCTAGCAGTGGTACCCGTAAGGATAAAGGCACATAAAGGCAGCTGTTTGATAGAAACCTATGCGTTTCTAGACCCTGGAAGCAATGCTACTTTTGTCACGGAGAAACTGATGGAACAATTGTCTATCAGAGGAAAGAAAACAGAAATCCTACTCCGAACAATGGGTCATGAAAAGCCTGTGAAAACCCATGCTATGAGAGGACTGGAAGTATGTAGCCTGGATGGCAATAGCTTCATAGAGCTTCCTGAAGTCTTCACACAGAATGTAATACCTGTTAGTGAAGAAAATATTCCTACGGAAATGGACATAAAAGGATGGTCTTACCTGAAGGATGTCCACTTGAGACCCATCAAAGCAGAAGTGGGCCTGTTGATTGGTGCAAACGTCCCAAAGGCTATGGAGCCACTGAGAGTGATCAATAGCCGAGGAGAGGGGCCTTATGCAGTCCTAACACGCCTAGGCTGGACTATAAATGGACCGCTTGGCAGTAGTGCATCTGTGGATGAGCATGGTCGACCTCGAATAACGTCCAACAAAATATCTGTGGTTAAGCTGGAAGAGCTTCTTGTGCGCCAATACAACCAGGACTTCTCAGAGTTGACCTACAATGAAAAACAAGAAAACTCATTTGAAGACAAGAAATTCTTGCAAGTAATGAACAGCTCAGTCAAAAGGAAAGATGGCCGCTATGAAATACGACTTCCGTTCCGTCAGGATGACATCAGCCTGCCAAATAACAGGACGGTGGCGGAGCAAAGAGCAATGAGTCTTGCCCGCAAATTCCAGAAAGATGAAGCCTTTTGGAAGGACTATAATGGCTTCATGAGTGATGTTTTGAGGAAAGGGCATGCAGAAAGAGTGCCAAAGGAACAACTCCCCCGTAACGATGGTAGACTGTGGTACATTCCTCATCATGGTGTCTACCACAAAAGAAAAAAGACGATACGAGTAGTGTTTGATTGTACCTCTTCGTTTCAAGGGCATTCTCTGAACTCTGAGCTGCTACAGGGTCCTGACCTAACAAACACCTTGTTGGGTGTACTCCTCAGATTCCGACAAGAACCAATAGCGGTGATGGCGGATATTGAAGGAATGTTCCATCAAGTAAGAATACCTAAAGATGATGTGGACTTCCTCAGATTCCTGTGGTGGCCAGATGGTGACACCAACCAACCGCTAGCAGAGTACCGGATGATGGTGCATCTCTTCGAGCAGTATCATCACCAAGCTGTGCCAATTTTGCACTGAAGCAGACGGCTGATGATAATGAAGCAAAGTGTGGTGCTGAAGTCCTCAGCACCATTCGTCGTAACTTTTATGTAGACGATTGTCTCAAATCTGTTGCAAATGAGAGCCAAGCAATCTGTCTGGTAAAGGAGCTCAGATCAGTATGCGCCACAGGTGGATTCAAGCTCACCAAATGGACCAGCAACAGTCGAGCAGTCCTTGCCTCTGTTCCAGCTGAAGAGAGAACAAAAGAGGTCAAAGATCTAGACCTCGATAAAGACAAACTGCCCCTAGAAAGAGCTCTTGGCATGCGATGGGACATTGAGTCAGACATGTTCTTCTTCTCAATCACCCCGAAACAACCAGCGGTTACCCGCAGAAGCATTCTGTCAGTATTGAACTCAGTATATGATCCTCTAGGGTTCCTAGGACCAGTCATGCTGACTGGGAAAGGAATACTGCAGGACCTGTGCAAGCTAAATTGTGGATGGGATGAGCAGATACCGACTGCTTACACACATAAATGGAAGGAGTGGCTAAAGGATCTTAACCTGATTTCAAGCCTAAGAATCAGGAGATGTCTTAGGCCACCAGATTTTGAAGTTACAGGAGCACAGATGCACCACTTCTGCGATGCAAGTGAGCGAGGTTACGGGGCAGTTAGTTATCTGAGACTGACACGTGATAGTGGACTACCTCACATTACGTTTGTGATGGGGAAGGCCAGAGTAGCACCATTAAAGGTGGTGACTATCCCAAGGCTGGAACTTGCCAGCGCAGTCCTTGCTGCTAGGATAGACAGAATGTTAAGAAGAGAGCTTGAGTTAACCCTCGGAGACTCTGTTTTTTGGACCGACAGCACCGCCGTCCTAAAGTACATCCAAAATGATGCTAGAAGGTTTCAAACCTATGTGGCTAACAGAGTGTCCATTATTCGTGATCTGACAAACAAATCCCAATGGTACCACATAAAGACTGGACTTAACCCGGCAGACAGTGCTTCGAGAGGCATGAAAGCTGAGACCTTCCTTCAGGAAGGACATTGGCTGAGAGGGCCACATTTCTTGATGCAATCTGAAATGGACTGGCCAGTGATCCAAGTACCACCCACACTGTCCGACGGTGATCCAGAGGTCAAGAAGTTGGCCGTGGCTTTCAGTACAAGTGTGCAGCAGAATCCAAGTCCTCTGACTCGTTTTATCGAGCACTTCTCATCATGGGACAAATTAATTCAATCGGCAGCCTGGTTCATAAAATTCAAAGAAATTCTGAGACAATTGAATCTAAAAGGGACAATTGGGGTCCTGGACCCACCTAGGTCACAGCTGTCTGTGGAAGATCTAGCCGAGGCCGAGCAATCCCTCGTGTCCTATGTCCAACAGCAATCCTTCCAAGATGAGGTGACCTCTCTAAAAAAAGGCTTACCCATAAAAAGAAACAGTAGGATCTATAAATTAGATCCCATCCTCCAAGGTGGAATCCTGAGAGTTGGAGGCAGACTAAGTAAGCTGGCAATGCCCGAGGAAACCAAACATCCAGCCATTCTGCCCAAGGACAATCACCTGTCAAAGATACTCCTACACCACACACACACCTTGGTTGGTCATTGTGGCAGAAATCAAATGATTGCAAAACTCAGAACAAAATACTGGATCATTAGTGCAAACTCTGCAGCAAGACGTATAACACGGGATTGTGTACTCTGCAGGAGATGGCATGGCACAGCAATGAGCCAAAAGATGTCTGACTTACCTCTACACAGGATAACACCTGATTTTCCACCCTTTACTCATACTGGACTGGACTATTTTGGTCCTATAGAAACCAAACGGGGCCGCAGCAAAGTCAAAAGGTATGGAGCCTTGTTTACGTGTCTTGCAAGCAGAGCCGTACACCTAGAGATGGCGTACTCAATGGATACGGACTCCTGCATTTCTGCACTCCGACGATTCATCTGCAGACGAGGCCAAGTGAAGGAGATTGTTTCCGACAATGGTACGAATTTCGTCGGGACAGAACGGGAGCTTCGAGAAGCACTTTCTAACCTTAACCTCAGTAAAATCCAACATTCGATTCACGCTGAAGGTATCAAATGGACATTTAATCCCCCCTACGGTCCTCACCATGGAGGAGTATGGGAGCGGCTCATTCGGATAATCAAAAGATCCTCTACTCCATCACAAGGGAACAGACCCTGGATGACGAGAGTCTCCAAACAGCTCTATGTGAAGTAGAGGCGATCATGAATGACCGGCCCATCACAGTCTTGTCTCAGGATGTGAAAGACCCAGAACCTCTGACACCCAACCACCTGCTTCAAATGAGGAAAAAGCCCACTCTTCCACCTGGACTGTTTGACCAAAGTGATACCTATTCCAGAAGAAGATGGAAACAGACCCAATACATAGCTGATCTATTCTGGAAACGCTGGACACGAGAATACCTTCCTTTGCTACAAGAAAGACAGAAGTGGAATAAGGTTAAAAAGAATCTAAAGCACGGAGACATAGTACTGATCATCGATGAAAGCTCACCACGTAACTCCTGGCCCATGGGCAGAATTACGGAACTCTTCCCTGACAAAAAGGGACATATACGTCGGGTCAAGCTCAGGACACAAAATGGCTCCTTAGAAAGGCCCATCACTAAGCTCTGCCTTCTACAAGACATGCCCTGATGATATCGGTCCGACATTATCTTTTTATTATACCCCTGAACTCTTTTTGTGGAACGTTTTCTTTTTCTTAAACAAGGATCTACATTGAAGCTTTTTGTTGAACTTTTATGAACCTGTTTCGCAAAATAGACTATCGGAATTAAATGGATTATCTATTCTGGATTATACCTGACATTCTATGGACAATCTTAAAGGACTTGAGTGTATGCTTCCCATGCATAAATGTATGAATTACCCTTTAACGGTCAATTAGGGGCCGGAGTGTTGAAGCCATTACACTGATTTTGTTTTTCTTCACATGCATGTAATTTATAATCCTACAGATACCTATATTCAGATGATGCTGATTCCATTACTGTCTACTGTTGATTATGTTGACGCAATGTTGATGATGATGAAGGTGGTGACGTCAGGGGGTGTTAACTCTATATTTAGACCTCACCTGAGCCAGGTGTGTGTGTGATAGAGAGCGGAAGGAAAAACTATTTTTCAACCGCATTTTGCGCATTTTGTGAGACAAACGGTTCCTTTTTCTTTGTACAAAACAAGTTTATTTATGTTGTTGTGGTAGTTATGAAATAAAGAGACGGATCAATGTGACACTACGAACGAATGCGCGTTGATTTACTGACCGCTCCTACATGACTCAACTAAAAGTACTGTTACTACAGAATAATATGACTCAAGTAAAAGTACTGTTATTACAGAATAATATGACTCAAGTAAAAGTACTGTTACTACAGAATAATATGACTCAAGTAAAAGTACTGTTACTACAGAATAATATGACTCAAATAAAAGTACTGTTACTACAGAATAATATGACTCAAGTAAAAGTACTGTTACTTCAAAATAATATGACTCAAGTAAAAGTACTGTTACTACAGAATAATATGACTCAAGTAAAAGTACTGTTATTACAGAATAATATGACTCAAGTAAAAGTACTGTTACTACAGAATAATATGACTCAAGTAAAAGTACTGTTATTACAGAATAATATGACTCAAGTAAAAGTACTGTTACTACAGAATAATATGACTCAAGTAAAAGTACTGTTACTACAGAATAATATGACTCAAATAAAAGTACTGTTACTACAGAATAATATGACTCAAGTAAAAGTACTGTTACTTCAAAATAATATGACTCAAGTAAAAGTACTGTTACTACAGAATAATATGACTCAAGTAAAAGTACTGTTATTACAGAATAATATGACTCAAGTAAAAGTACTGTTATTACAGAATAATATGACTCAAGTAAAAGTACTGTTACTACAGAATAATATGACTCAAGTAAAAGTACTGTTACTACAGAATAATATGACTCAAGTAAAAGTACTGTTATTACAGAATAATATGACTCAAGTAAAAGTACTGTTATTACAGAATAATATGACTCAAGTAAAAGTACTGTTACTACAGAATGACTCAAATAAAGGAACTGTTACTACAGAATAATATGACTCAAGTAAAAGTACTGTTATTACAGAATAATATGACTCAAGTAAAAGTACTGTTACTACAGAATAATATGACTCAAGTAAAAGTACTGTTATTACAGAATAATATGACTCAAGTAAAAGTACTGTTATTACAGAATAATATGACTCAAGTAAAAGTACTGTTACTACAGAATAATATGACTCAAGTAAAAGTACTGTTACTACAGAATAATATGACTCAAGTAAAAGTACTGTTACTACAGAATAATGTGACTCAAGTAAAAGCACTGTTACTTCAAAATAATATGACTCAAGTAAAAGTACTGTTACTACAGAATAATATGACTCAAGTAAAAGTACTGTTACTACAGAATAATATGACTCAAGTAAAAGTACTGTTACTTCAGAATAATATGACTTAAGTAAAAGTACTGTTACTACAGAATGACTCAAGTAAAAGTACTGTTACTACAGAATAATATGACTCAAGTAAAAGTACTGTTACTACAGAATAATATGACTCAAGTAAAAGTACTGTTACTACAGAATAATATGACTCAAGTAAAAGTACTGTTACTTCAGAATAATATGACTTAAGTAAAAGTACTGTTACTACAGAATGACTCAAGTAAAAGTACTGTTACTACAGAATAATATGACTCAAGTAAAAGTACTGTTACTACAGAATAATATGACTCAAGTAAAAGTACTGTTACTACAGAATAATATGACTCAAGTAAAAGTACTGTTACTTCAGAATAATATGACTTAAGTAAAAGTACTGTTACTACAGAATAATATGACTCAAGTAAAAGTACTGTTACTTCAGAATAATATGACTTAAGTAAAAGTACTGTTACTACAGAATGACTCAAGTAAAAGTACTGTTACTACAGAATGACTCAAGTAAAAGTACTGTTACTACAGAATAATATGACTCCACCAGTTTCCATGTGTGGGAAATACTGTACGAACCGCATGAGTACACAACAGCTGCTTGACTCCAGAATGATGAGAGGAGTGGAAGTGTGTCTGTATCTGTGTGTGTGTGTGTGTGTGTGTGTGTGTGTGTGTGTGTCTGTGTGTGTGTGTGTGTGTGTCTGTGTCTGTGTCTGTGTGTGTGTGTGTGTGTGTGTGTGTGGCAGGTACAGAAGCTTGAATTGTATATGACATGCTAAGAATTGGGGCATTATACATATAATATTAACTTTACTGCAGAAACAAAGCAAGCTTTGATGAACTGACTTCACACAGCGTCCCCTTGAAGACATACGCCTTGAAATCGTTCTGAAGTTCATTATTTGCCTTCCTCTATCCTGATTTATTCATTTGCTCATTTGGTATGGGCGCCTTCGGATGGATCTCTTGGCTCTGTGGCAGAAAATAAAACTCAGGGGAGCTTTTGGGAGGACCGATGATGTCTGTGGTAAGATAAACGACTTAGAGAAGCGAACACTGCAATCACAGCGAGATACAATCAGCTCTTTCTTGGCAAGATGGGAGCGAAAACCTTGAGTTCATGCACAGAAGGGAATAAAACGTTGGGTTAGCAGAACTGCTATAAGAGATTAAGTGTAATTACAAGAGGATTACACGTGGAATTACAATGTTGGTACAACAAAAAACAAGAAGGTGGAAAACCAGCCGAGTACAATGGTTGGGTACGGAAACCTGGTGCCAATACGGGCCAATACTGGCCCATATTGGCCAATATAGACCAATATGGGCCCATATTGGTCTATATTGGCCCATATTGGCCCGTATTGGCAACTAACATATTTATATATTTTTTTGTTTTTGGTTGTTTTTGTTTTTGTATGTAAGCACAATGTGAGCGAACCATGCTACAAAAAAAAATTCCTCGTATGTGTCCTCATACCTGGCAATAAAGCTGATTCTGATTCTGATTCTGATATGGGCCAATATGGGCCAATATGGGCCAATATGGGCCAATATGGCCGCTATCCAACTGAATTTCAGTGCCCCTTAAAGATGAACTGTACTGAAGAAATAAACGTTGATAACTTGTTGGTTATGATAATTAAAAATAAATTACACTAAAATTTTTAATGAAACAAATCAATATAGCTCAATTGAACGCTGACAGTATCGATGATGTCACTGACGTGGTAGGACATGCGAAGGTATCTAGGCAACGGCTGGCAAATGCTCGCTACGGACTCGAAATCCCGGGGCTGTCGGAGGGTTAGCCGGTTTTAAGGCAGCTACTGGTTTCCTTGTCAAAGGTCTTTAGTTTTACAGTTATTTTTGGAATTTATGGTCAATAAAGCTCATTTATAGGAAATTATACCTAATGTTTGAGTTAGAAAAGCAGAAATTAGGAATTATTGAGACTAAAATTAAAGGAATGGATGTTGATGATAATCACAGACTGGAATACACATCTTTTCATTAAATTCAGGCGCCTGTGATCGATATGAGCCCTTTTAGCAGTTCATCAGTTCTATTTATATCTCACAACAAGCAACTAAAATATGATTTGACAAGTGTGTTATTGATCTCATCTGGAGATTCAAATGAAAAGCAAAAAAGAAAAGATATAAAGTGTGAATTTCTAAATAAAAGGCACGTGATATGTGACATGTATTGTATGTATTTTCACTTTGCATCGACGATATTGTAATCCTTGATCACTGAATGTAAATTATAGAGTGTGGTCTAGACCTGCTCTATCTGTAAAGTGTCTCCAGATAACTCGTTATGAATTGATACTATAAATAAAACTGAATTGAATGGATATCGATGTACCGTTCCAGGCCCAGAGATGCAAAAGTACTCACTTTCCGTACTTAAGTAGAAGTACAGATACTTGTGTTAAAAAATACTCTGGTAAAAGTAGAAGTACTGATTAAACTTCTTTACTCAAGTAAAAGTAACAAAGTACAGGCTTCGAAATTTACTTAAAGTATAAAAGTAAAAGTAGCCTTGCGAATGTAACTAAAGTAACGAGCCAATTTTGTAAAATGTAAGGAGTAGAAGTAAAAAGTCGCCACAAAAATAAATAGTAAAGTAAAGTAAAAATATCTGAAAAATCTACTTGAGTACAGTAACGTAAAGTATTTGTACTTCCCATCTCTGTCCAGGCCTAGCGGTCGACGAGCACTGCCTTGCTTTCCTCCATCAGGGGACTTGGAGTTACACTGATTATCGTCCCTGTTTGCTGGCGTTACACTGATTATCGTCCCCCTCTTAGAGGATCATTGCTCTTAATCCTTTGACCTAGCTCCCTCTCCTTAACACACCTTGGATTAGGTCCTCTGCTGGTTGCCTGGCATTGTGGGGAATGGGGTAAACAATTAAGAGATTAAATGGCTTGGGCTAAATGTTGTTTTTTCTCAGCAGAGAGGACCCATTCTGGTCCATAATGCTCAGGTCTGGGCTCGCACCCAATCCCTTTTTTCTTGTGTTGGCTCCAGCGACAGGCTTATATACTCAATGCCGCTCAGATGGGCTCTCCATTCTTTATTCTCTTTGCAGTGTTTTTTTTTTTTCACACACACATATTCAGAGAAGCTGTACTTAATCAAAGAAAAAACGGATTCCTCAGTGAACAAAGCCCTTCAGAGCTGCGGATCTCATAGTGCAGTTCATTAAAATTTCTTGACTTCTTGAACAAGGCTGCATTTATTCACAGGCGCAGTTTTCAGCACACTTTTGGGAAAGAAAACGATGACACAGCAGGACTGCAGGATGACTCAGTCTTTGTTGGCAGTCGGTGGCATCCAGATCTGAAGACTGTTCAATTCTCCGCGGAGGTCATCTGAAGTCAAAATTGTTGCCAGGTTTGTTTTGAGGCTCATTTGGCCGGCCCATGCTGATTACTCACGGACAATCAGGTCACTGCAGATTGGCCGATACGACGGATAATAACGCATAACAGAAACACATTTTAGTTACAATCTTGGCTTGAATGAGCTGCTAAGAAATCCACTCAGCTTTAGAAAAAAGGGGCTTACACAGGGCCAGATGCAGACAATGGCATCAGTGTTGGATGCTCATTAAGATAAGGGGCTATCTGGGGGTGTGATCAGCCCGGCTGACAATGAGATATGCTGAAGCTGCAGGCGTCAGGCCTCAGAGTCCGGAGGTAAGTACATGACACCGGCAGTCAGTCAGTCACAGAGACGGAAAGACAGACAGATGGAAAGAAGGCCTGCCTGGCTGCCGAATGGGTGAAATCACTGACAGGTAAAGTCCCCCCCAACACGCTTATTGACTGACAGAGAGGATTGTTTTCAGAGACGGCGGTTGTGGGACAAAACGTGTGGAGACGGTGAATCAGACAGACAGTGACACACTGTGAAATAGGGCTGTCCTCGACTAAAGAATTTCTTTGACGCGCATATGATTTTGTCAACTTGGTCGATGAGTTGATTTAAGCGACAGATCTGTGTGCTTTTAGCATAGACAGTTAAAGAAATGGACCAACAGGTCCCGTTGCTCGGGACGGAGACCAGTGGAGTCTATTAGAAGCTCTTTCCCGGTGATGCTGAGCGTTACTGCGCAGCCTCCAACTGAGCTGGAAGACGTAGATGTGACGTAGCAACCTGTCTGAAAGCTGTAAGTCTTCTGGTAGCTGTGCAAGAGAAATCTCAATCATTCCCCATCAGCAGAGACGGAGAGGTAGGTATATGTTAGGAGATAACATAGGTACAGGCTAATTACTGCTAACTAACATGCTAGTTGTCCTGTCAAAACACAAATAAAAATCCCCATTCAGCTACATGTCTTACCTCGTAACGGCGACTTCATGGCGGCTTCTACCATGCCCACCAGCAGCTGCAGGCTCTTGGGGTCTTGGGCCAGCCCGGAGGCGAAGGCGGCCAGTGCGTCGGCATGGCGGCCAAGGTACTGAAGGGCAACACCCTGTCGGAAGTATGCCTGTCGACAGAGAGAGAGAGAGTCATCAGGGCTGCAGTGTAGAGCCACAGTATCGGGCTTTACACTAACACATTAGCAGACACACTCATTTCACGCCATTTGCATTTTCTCCACATGAGCAGTTTTCGGAACATGGCACCTCTCTCCTTTCTGTATTCCCATAATAGAGTGATCACTGGCTTTTTTGTACTTGTTAATTGGATTATAAGTTTAACATAAATGCACATGTTACACTCCGGCTGCATGGCTGCTTTTCTCAGGAGCAACTTATTGTTTTTCTCTTTTAATATTTTGTTCTCCTGTTTGCTGTGGGAGCGAAGTGCCCACAAGTGGAGAACTGGTATTTCTCTTGGGTTGTGTTACAAAAAAAAGTACAGAGGAAGAATCAGGAGAAAGAGAGAGAGTTGCTTACTCAAGTCGGTCTCTAGCTCAATAAAAGAACACCCATAAATACTTCATTCCCTTTGTCGGGGCGCACTTATAAAATATTAACACAACCGGCTGCAGTCGGATTTTGCCATACTTTCACATCAGATTGTGTCATGCTTTGGATACGTGAGGCTCTTCAAGCAGATTCAAGCATTAGTTGCATTTGTCATCCAGTCAGTTGTTCACAGAGCTGAGAAAGTCACATTGTTGGAAGTCTAATAACTCAGCGCCGCTGAGATATGAACTGCATGTGACTGCCGGCATGCTGTATCTTTCTGGGAGACTAAATTGTTTTTGGAACATTACTTCAGAGTGAAAACTAAAACAGACGCGGCCTCTGAGATCCAACGCTCCATCAATAAGGGTTTTTATCTTCATAATGTCGGTTTGGACTCACCAGAGAAAAGAGATTCGTTTCTAAGCAAGTGTGGGACTCAGTATGTTAGTGTGTGATGCCCCTGACTCTGGTCCAGTCTAGTAAGAGCAGCAAAGAACAATGGAGCTAGATCCAGCTCATTTATTCACAATCCAATCCCCCGCAAGAGAACGCAAACGCACTCAGAACAGTCATCTGGGCTTGTGTGTTATGATTTGACCAGTGTGTTATTGAGATCTTCCAGATATTCAAATGAAAAGCTTTAAAGAATAAATATAAAGTGGGAATTTCAAAATAAAAGGCATGTGATGTGTTGCATGTATTAATATTGTAATACTTGATCACTGAATGTAAATTATAGAGCGGTGTAGACCCGCTCTATAATTTACAGATAGAGCGGTGTAGACCCGCTCTATAATTTACAGATAGAGCGGTGTAGACCTGCTCTATCTGTAAATTATAGAGTGGTCTAGACCCGCTCTATCTGTAAATTATAGAGCGGTCTAGACCCGCTCTATCTGTAAATTATAAAGCGGTCTAGACCCGCTCTATCTGTAAATTATAGAGCGGTCTAGACCCGCTCTATCTGTAAATTATAGAGCGATCCTGCTCATCAGATACACACACTCACACACATCTGCACAACTCGGGGGTCAGTGTCTTGCCCAAGGACAATTCGACCTGGGGTGCAGGGCCAGGGATCGAACCACCAACCTTCCGATTGGCAGTCGACCGCTCTACCCCTGAGCATTTCACACAAGATCTGGCAACTGGTCAGCATTAGACTCACTGGTCTAGACTGGTCTGATTATTTACAAAAGGAGTTTGGGCCATGCAAATTACGGGATTTTCCCGGAAAGAGAGGGGTCCGGGAGATAGGGCGGGAGTGTTGGCAGGTAGGCCTAAAACGGAGATTTTTGGAAACACTGCTGCTCCCATTTTGGTTGTTCGTTCCTGTATTTTTCACTTCTACATCCATGATGTCACTGCCCAATGGGAGGAGAGTGCAGATTTGTCACATTGTGACGAGTAGCCTCCGAGATGCTAACGAGAGACTTCTGTAGCGTCTGAGGTAGCCTCCGAGATGCTAACGAGAGACTTCTGTAACGTCTGAAGTAGCCTCCGAGATGCTAACGAGAGACTTCTGTAACGTCTGAAGTAGCCTCCGAGATGCTAACGAGAGACTTCTGTAACGTCTGAAGTAGCCTCCGAGATGCTAACGAGAGACTTCCGTAACGTCTGAAGTAGCCTCCGAGATGCTAACGAGAGACTTCCGTAACGTCTGAAGTAGCCTCCGAGATGCTAACGAGAGACTTCTGTAGCGTCTGAAGTAGCCTCCGAGATGCTAACGAGAGACTTCTGTAACGTCTGAAGTAGCCTCCGAGATGCTAACGAGAGACTTCTGTAACGTCTGAAGTAGCCTCCGAGATGCTAACGAGAGACTTCCGTAACGTCTGAAGTAGCCTCCGAGATGCTAACGAGAGACTTCCGTAACGTCTGAAGTAGCCTCCGAGATGCTAACGAGAGACTTCTGTAATGTCAACACAGTAAAAATGGACCTACTTAACAAAGTTGGTTCACTGCTAGCTTAGCTACAAGTTAGCATCAAACACAACAAAGGCTGTCAGTTGAATGGTGTTTTGAGCTAACGTTAGCATCAATCAACCATAGACAGCTACAATGATTTTGGAATGATTTCCATCTTCTGTTATTGTTTGTAATGAGAAAACTTTATTATTTCATGGATTTCACAAACTTCACTATGACAGCAACTCACATCTGCACTAGGCTCACATTGGGGGTGACACATGATTTTCCACCTTAGAGTAACTTCAGACAATCTGCTTCCTGTTTACAACGGCACGCACGGTCATGTGATGCGTGATGTCAGACGTGCAGATTAGTTCTCTTACAGGAGCTAAAACTCTTGTGTGGACGGAGATCGTTTTGTCTCAAAATGCAACATAAAAATGAAAGTGTACCAGCGTGGATGTAGCCTTAATCCTTCCTGGTCTGGGGTGTTTGTGCATGTGGGAGCGTGGCGGTCCCGGCTGCCGTCTGGTCACCTCCTCCCTGCAGCAGGCAGCAACTCCACTCAGTCTTTACAAGTGACACCAGGGCTAATTAGCTATTAGCATCTAAGAGGCCTTTTCATTAGTCTTCCCAAGCTTCTCTGTTAGCACCGCTAGGCAGCGAAAAAAGGCGGGGAGGATTAGAGAAAATGAGACATGACATCGAATTTATAGAGAGCAGTAATTAATTTCGCTTCTGCCCGACCCCCCACTGAGTACCAATCTCTCTCTAGACTTCTGCCCCTCTCTGCATCCCTTCGCTCGCATCACAACTCCACCGAAAATGACGAGGAGAGAGATTTTATTCCAAGCATTAACCTTTGTTCTCACACTGGTATTACATGAGGGTGGGGGGGTGCAGGCCAAAGTATCCGCTCAATATTAATCGCATCTTGTGGCGGTGGAGTTTTGGCAGGAGGCTTTCGGTGAGAGCGGGGGGCACAAACGTTTCACCCGAGGGAGCAAAAGACATTTAAAAGCACTTTTCCCTTTGATTAGATTTAGCTTACAATATGACTGCTCACCCAGAGATCTTGCTTTTATTCTCCTGAGCGGCGTGCCCGCACTGAGACGGCCAGGGGGGGGACGAGGATGGAGATGAATAAAATAAGGCTCGCTTCAAAAGGAAAAATTGCAATCTTCTTTAATCCTTTTATTTTACCTTCCGCTCTCATACATGAGGAGAAAGACAAGACTGTGCAGGGAGTGCATTCAAACGCTGGAAACACAAGCATGAGTATAAATGCGTAAACGAACGAGCCACGTCAAAAATGACAAAATCAATGTGCCGTACAGCCTCTTAGGATTTTTATTTTCTTCCATTAATCTCCCACTACCTTCGAAACACATCCTACAGCTGCACAAAGACATACACAAACACGATAGGATCTCAGGCTTTGCATATTCCAACAAGCCAACTCATCCATAAAACAGAGGGCTCACTTGAATTCCCATTACTGTAGCTGAATGCCAGCGTAAGGGAGCATCAACTGGTGCAGAAATAACACCAACAGGTTAGCTACGCTATTGGCATGAGGCATTATGGGAAAGGGGAGGGCAAGATTTTACCCCTACACAACATATTTTGTAATTCACACATAACAGGATCTTTTCTAAAAACACAGCATCTGCTTAAAGCTGCTGCTACACTGATTAGCACAACCTTGCTTAGCTTGTAGCCAGACAGAGATAGATAGAGGGAGGTATGGGGGGAGGGGGGGCACAACAGGAATAAGAGAGAGGACTCCACGGCTAAACTTTGCCCTGACAACATACACAACCAAATGGGGTTGACCTCTAGCTCACCCAGTAAGAGCGTGCGCCCCATGTACGCTGTCTGACCTGTGGCCCTTTGCTGCATCTCACACACACACACACACACATTTTTCCTGTCTATCGACTGTCTAATAAAGGGAAAAAGCCCCAAAAATAATCTTAAAAAACAACAACATGCACAACCAAATAGTACAAGTCAGTGCAAAATCCATCTCCCTACACAGGATGCATATTAGAGAAGGCAGAGCTCTCACGGAGCACAGGTCTTCCTGAAATGTGACGCATCTGTTAGGCATCTTGTACAACATGAATTCCACAAATCTGAGACTTTTAATCATGTATTGTTGCCTGAAACTCAATCCAGGGTAAATTATTGAACTTTCCTGCATCTTCTGCCTCGTCTATTTAAAGCAGCAACGTGGTGATACTACAGAGGAGTGGATCGAGTGGGAAGGGTTGTCGTTCTCACCCGTGGGTAAATTCTGGGAGTGCTAATGCGCTGTGTGTAAGTGTGTGTGTGTGTGTGTCAGTGTAAGTGTGTGTGTGTGTGTGTGTGTGTGTGGTTGTGAGAAAAAGAGAGAGGGAGAGAGAAAAAGAGAAAACACACAGAACATGTAAGAGAGAGGATAAAAGCTTTTCTTGTCTCGCGAACATTTTAATATTTCATGAATGCTTGTTTGATGTAGTTTTTAATATTCATGTTTTTATGCTTTGGAGGAAGAGGTAAATGATGCAAAATGAAAATAAAAAAATTAAAAAATACACTCCGGTACGGTGCGGTGCACACTGCGGGGATCCAGCATTCTCGGCACACACATGCACAAAACAAGCCCGTGCACACCAGTCACGTGCGCTCCCTGTCTCTCTAACAAGACACTTCAAATGAAACATGGACAGAGCAGCTGGACAGAAAGTTGACAAGATTAAGATTTGGAGTTTGGCGCAAGACCAGCTGCTGGAGGCTCCTTCCCTATTAGCAGACATATGTCCTCGCCCCCTTTGTAGGCTCCTCTTCAGTACACTGTAACCCCAGGGGGGTCATCAGCCCCTGGGACCACGTCTGTGTTTGCACTTGTCTATTTAAGTTCAAAATCTGGGCCTACTTAAAGGAAGAATTCATTGAAATTATATATTAAAGGTCCCATGGCATGAAAATGTCACTTTATGAGTTTTCTTTTAATATTAATATGAGCCCCCCTGCCCCCCCCCCAGCCTGCCTATGGTCCCCCAGTGGCTAGAAATGGTGATAGGTGTAAACCGAGCCCTGGGTATCCTGCTCTGCCTTTGAGGAAATGAAAGCTCAGATGGGCCAATCTGGAATCTTGCTCCTTATGAGGTCATAAGGGGCAAGGTTACTTCCCCTTTCTCTGCTTTGCCCCCAGAGAATTTGCCCCCCCCCCCCATGAGAGTGGGACATCATGGCATTCAAACAAGCAAAGTGGCACCATAGCCATGGCTATGGTAGATCTTATCTAAGATCTTGGGGGTGGCAGTAGCTCAGTCAGTAAGGAGTTGGATAGGGAACTGAAGGGTCGCATGTTCAAGTCCCGATACGGACTTGAGTTGTTGTATTTTGGATTCCCAGTTACTGTTGAGGGGTTTCCCATGCTCCCGTGTCGCAATGGTACCCAAGGTTTTGAATTGGTCTCTTGCTATTTTGAATGGAGCGGTGCGTACGTAGCTAAGGTTGATCAAGTCGGACATACGGACCAAAACATGGTGGTGGACTGGTAGCTGGAGAGGTGCCACCTCCTCGGGGGGCACCGAACCGCCAACTGCTCGGGGCGCCTTTCCATGGGCAGCCCCCCCACTCTGGCATCTGCATGTTTACTGTGTGTAATTCGGGCCTGTGTGTAATGTGTGTAATAACAACAAAGGGAAAACATTGTAATTTCTTAATTAAGTATACATTAAAATAGGATGAATGCTGATAACAACACACAAGCCTCGAAATCCTGTTGGATCAATAGTTTGTTGAACAGGTAATTTCCAACAGTTTCCAACATCTGAGTTAATGAGGTGTATGCAGTGCTTCCAAGACAAATCCCTTACTAAAGACCGCCAAATCTACTTGTTTATTCTATCCTGAATCTGTCATTTTCAGCATGAAATCAAATTGCCAAGGTAATTTGTAAATCCTTTGTATCAGGGGCACTGGGGCTGGAAACGCGCCCATGTAGTCAGTAATTTACAGACAGTTGAAGCCGTCTCCTGCCACACTTTCAGAGTTGTAAAATCTCAACCACAGTGATGTCGGCATAACTCCTCGCCCACCATGCCGCCAGCCTGCCATCGAACCGCCTGCTCCAGCTGTGCTCCAGCAGCCCATGGATTTGTGCGGCTCGCTGTGTCCTGATCGGCGATCAGCAATAATAGAGATGCTTTCAAATGTGGAAATCAATATAAGACGCTTATAAGCTCCGTTTAGACCGTGCCACACCCTTTGCCGCTGTGGTGTGTTTAGGCCAGACCTGCTGCAG
>JABXJD010000318.1:140000-145000 GCA_013375575.1 Percina caprodes | reverse complement strand
CATGTTGCCCTCATGTTGTCCTCATGTTGTCTTCATGTTGTCCTCATGTTGTCCTCATGTTGCCCTCATGTTGTCCTCATGTTGTCCTCATGTTGTCCTCATGTTGTCTTCATGTTGTCCTCATGTTGTCCTCATGTTGTCCTCATGTTGTCTTACTAGTTTTACTACTTTTTGGAATTCATGGTCGATAACCCTCATTTATATAGAATTATTCCTAATATTAGAGTTTAAAAAAGCAGAAATTATGAATTATTTTAACTAATAGTTAAAAAGAAACTCATATTTCAGACATAGACATGTTTTAAAGGGGTCTAGATTTGACCCGAGGACACCAGGAGGGTTAACTGAACCTCTCACCAACGATTGAAAACATGCGACAAATAGGCTCACAATAAAACTAAAAGTCAATTTTTCTAATGTGAATTAGAAATAGTGATTATGCAAAGCCGATGCCAATTGAATGAGCCGGCCATATGTGCCCCTGATTTCTTTACCCCCACAGTGACGACAGAAGAGGCTACTTGGCCCCGGTGCTGCTGTACTCCCCTGGCCCGAGGCTCCACATCCTCCATCTTCATTTGTACCCCCTTAATTGGCTTTGACAGGGAACTCAAGCATGGCTGAAAAAGACTCTCCTCTTAGTAAACACTGGCTGAGAGACACATGTTCTCAACATGGGAAACCAGGCATCTCCATTAGGCATTAGGATGGGTAGTCATGTCCGACTGACCCTCTTTAAAAAGCCGCTTCGCCTCCAAAACGTTGGCTGCCATCTGGGAGACAAAGGCTTCAAAGTACACCCTTTCACAAGTGCATTTAAATTCTATGACTGGCCATGTGGATGTAATGGATTTCATTTGACTTATTCCCTCCCCCCCCCCCTGCCCAGCAGTTATTTCTCCTCTGCTTTGTGATGAATGATAATGAGCCAATAATATATCTAAATCAGAGCTGCTATGCCTACAATTCTCACCCTGAACCTATATAGGGCTGGGCGATAAGGGAGGAAATCAGATATTGCGATATTCTTGACCAAAAACCTCGATATTGATATTGCGGAGATATTCTAGGGTTGACAAGTGGTGCTTAAAAAAAAAAAATATCTTCACACTTAGATTTTAGATGAATAATCCCCAGTAATGTGGACATAGTGTCTAATAATAGAACAGCTAGAACAGTCGGTTCAGAAAAGTACATCCCTTTACTGCCTTTAAAACCAGGAAAAGACGACACTTATGCCATATTACGGCTGAATTTCAGATCTCTTATTTGATATCTCCTTGCTCCTCCCTTCAACAGGAGGTTGTTCTGGCCCTCCTCCGTCTCAAAGCTCTTATTCCTGCCCCGATGGAGCGATTAGAGAGGATGGAGGTGGCATCTCTGAGGCGCTATGAGCGAGGATACAGAGAGCAGCCGGACGTCTCATCCCTCTAAAAACACATTTCCAAGTTCCCTCTGTCCTCACATGGTGTCTTTCCCATGATTCCACGGTGGGACGGACTAGGACGCGAGAAAGGGAAGCAAGTGAAGGAATCGCGGATGCATTTTAGGGACAACCCCATGAGTCATATTCAGAGAAACGCACTTAGATTCTTCAACTCGATATGCTGTGCAACCTTTCTTCTTGAACTTATCTTATTCACAAAACCAGTTAGCCCGTGCAAAATGTTCCAACTGGCATTTCCTGACGTGTTGAGCTCGAGTATTATTGCTCGGAGTCCACTAACTGATTACACCCCCCTCACTGCCCAGGTCCTCGGCAGTGTCACCGCTGGTGCTGGGTTCATTATGTTGCTCTAGCCTCGGTGGGAAGCTGCGTCATCAAACCGGAGTGAGCTGCTCGGCTGTGTGCCTTCTCCAGAGTTGCCGTGCAATACTTGAAAAGCCTTTCTGGAGAGCTCTAATGAAAAGCATGGCATGAGCCGGTGCTTTTGATTCTGCTCGTAAGGAGTTATACATGAGACTCAAAAGCAAGGTGAGTCGCAGATAAGGCGCTGTGAGGCTGAAAAGACGGGAGAGAGAAGAAGGCAAGGTGGGCAAAGACAATGGTGATGTCAACCAAATGGGTTATGGTACGTGTCATTTCCACGCTTCCCATTCGTTGTCTATGTGAGAGCAGCCGGGCAAAGCGTTCTGGTAGCATCGCAGCGACGCTCCAGAGACGGGGTGTGGAGTTGCCGGCTCCTCATTTGCATAAAGTTGAACCCAGGCTACTTAATGCCTCTCGAGAACTCATGTAAATCTTTTAAACTGACCGTTGTTGATCTAAAATGGACTGTAAATGTTCTGATATATGTTCTGATAAAGCGCTTTTACACAGTACAGGAACCATCACCATTGACACACTGTGGCCGAGGCTGCCGTACAAGGTGCCACCTGCTCATCAGATACATCACACAACGAGCTGGGCCAAGTATCAATATCATATCGATATCGGGATAGCTGTGGCGGTTGTAAGAGGGTGAAGCCTGTTTTATTGCTCGTTAGTGGTCGAGACCATCGAGCGTCCAACGCTGGGACGCTAGGCGATCTCATTTGGACGTGTGCCATTACACTTAAAACTAGGAGGCGGTGGAAAGACAGACGAAGAGAGATAAAGGTTACCACGTGAAGGACACACAGCGATGCCTATTGTTATTCCTTCCTAGTGTACTCTACATGTCAGCTGCCATCCAGCCTATCAGAGCTCTTTATTGAGTGTGACCTGCTTCTCCTTCCCCTCTCCCGGTGCAGCAGCAGCAGCACTATGCTGGGCTGTTGTGGCTGCAGAGCCACTGCTTTGCCATGTTTGTGCACACCGAGATCTCCACAGCGATTTCCACATAAATGCACTTTAATTCCCAACACATGTGGCTGGGGTTTATATATAGACTCGCTAATTCCCCCTCGGCCACACTGCAATATGAACTCCATGCTGGACCAATTTAAGTGTGTGATGAGTCCCACGCCAACAGGCTCCTCTACTTATCATATATATGACATGCTCCGGCACATTGCTGCAAAAAGGGACCATATCAGAAGCTGGAAAAAAAAACATTATGGGTGGATCAGTGTGGATTTTTCATTATTAATGAGGAGAGTGGTTTTCAGGGCTGCTTTTCTATTGAGAATTATCAGTCAATCCCAGATGTAATTGAGAAGTAGAAGCATTTCCAAGGGAGATGTCACAGCCAGCACGTAGACCAAAGATTAATCGATTAGTTGTCAACTGTTCAATTTATCGCCAACTGTTTTGATGAATTGGTTTGATTCATTTTTAATGGAAAACCAGTAAAAATTCTCTGATTTCAGCTTCTTAAATGTGAATATCTTCTAGTTTCTTCTCTCCTCTGGGACAGTAAACTGAATATCTTTGAGTTGTGGACAAAACAAGACATTAGAGGACGTCATTTTGGGCTTTCTGGGAAACACTGATCCACATTTTTCACAATTTTCTGACATTTTAGAGACCGACCAACTAATCCATTAACCCAGAATAATAATCAATAGATTAAACGACAATGAAAATAATCGTTAGTTGCAGCCCTACACATTTTAACGAGCCCAATGCTGCTAATGCACATATTAGCAACAAGAATTGACTATTTTAGACTGAAATCCTGACAGTCAACTCCCATAACCGGCTAATTGGCAGAGCTGTACTGAAAGGAGGTTCTGCCTCTTGATAACACTGAGCGGTCCTGTAACACATCTGTACAGTCTCTGTGTTAGCTCATTAAACAGCAAGTTCCCTCCGCGTTCTTTGGCCATCACCATGCATCATTAATTGTGTCCGCCTGCTAATCACGTTAGCGGTGTTTCCCTGGCTTTGATATCTATCTCGAGGAACGCTGCATGACTCGCGGCCTGTCCGGTAATAAGATAAAGGGAACAGGTTTCCAACCACCTGTGGACACGTTATACGCTCAAAAAAAAGAAGTAAATATGTTAATTGAAATTCGTCTGCCAACTGGTCTCAACACACACACACACACACACACACACACACACACACACACACACACACACACAAACACACACACACACACACACACAGTGCATGGCACTATCTTTGTGGGGACCCGTCATTGACATAATGCATTCCCTAGCCCCTTACCCTAACCTTAACCATCACAACTACATGCCTAACCTTAACCCTTACCCTCACCGTAACCATGACAACTAAATGCCAAACCTTAACCCTTACCCTCACCCTAACCATAACCTGATTCTAACCCTAATCCTAAAACCAAGTCTTAACCCTGAAACAGCCCTTTAAAGTTGTGGGGTCCAGCATTTAGGCCCCACAAAGTTGTCAGGACTCCTGGTTTATGGACCCCACAAATATAGTTAAACAAGAACACACACACACACACACACAAAGCCAAACAAGAAGACTTGCTCAGAGCTATGAGTCATACTGTGGGTGCCAACTCAACCAATCAGCAGGGCCCGCTGCATCCGGCTGGCTGTAATGGCAGAACTGAATCATTTTCTCATTGAGTAACAAATATAAACCCCAGATAGATTAGTAGTGTTTGATCAGCTTGGCAGAGCAACGCCAGTTAGCATGCATGGCGGGCGTGAGGCTTGATGCCTGAAAATAGACCCTGTATCTTTAGCGGCGTGGCGAACCACTTAACGCACACTTCAGGGATCAAGCTCTTCTATCAAGCACTCACTTGAATAGCCGTGATTGCACGAGGGGAGGGGAAGGGGGGGGGCACCATACCACCGTGGCTGGTGGAAAATAGGGGTTAAGGCCACTGACCAAGTGTCGAGGAGTTTTTGGTCTGTCCCGGGTTTCTTCCTAAGAGGAGTTTTTCCTTTTTTTTGCTCTGGAGGAAAATACTAGAACTGTTGGGTCCTTGTACATTATAGAGTGGTCTAGACCTGCTCTATCTGTAAATTATAGAGCGGTCTAGACCTGCTCTATCTGTACATTATAGAGCGGTCTAGACCTGCTCTATCTGTAAATTATAGAGCGGTCTAGACCTGCTCTACCTGTAAATTATAGAGCG
>JABXJD010000318.1:130000-135000 GCA_013375575.1 Percina caprodes | reverse complement strand
ACACACCTACACACACACACACACACATACACACACACACACACACACACACACACACACTGACAGACACAAAGACAGACAGATACACAGAAATACACACACACACCTACCCACACATACAGACAGACAGACAGACATACACACACACACACACACACCTACCCACACACACACACACACACACACACAGACCATTTAAGGAGGACCCTCCCTCATAACTTATCATTAGACAGAACTGTGTATGAGTGATGTTCTGTTACCTCACTACAATACAGATATTGAAGCATATTATATCATGCTTACTGAGGTCATTAGAAAGCACGAGCACCGGGTCCCACTACGGGGCCCCACTACGGGGTCCCACTACAGGGTCCCACTACAGGGTCCCACTACGGGGTCCCACTACGGGGTCCCACTACAGGGTCCCACTACGGGGTCCCACTACGGGGTCCCACTACAGGGTCCCACTACGGGGTCCCACTACGGGGTCCCACTACAGGGTCCCACTACAGGGTCCCACTACGGGGTCCCACTACGGGTCCCACTACAGGGTCCCACTACGGGGTCCCACTACGGGGTCCCACTACGGGTCCCACTACGGGTCCCACTACGGGTCCCACTACAGGGTCCCACTACAGGGTCCCACTACGGGGTCCCACTACAGGGTCCCACTACAGGGTCCCACTACAGGGTCCCACTACGGGGTCCCACTACGGGGTCCCACTACAGGGTCCCACTACAGGGTCCCACTACGGGGTCCCACTACGGGGTCCCACTACGGGGTCCCACTACGGTGGGTTTAGCTATCCTTTGTGTTTTCAGATAGCGGTGATTCTTTTAATTCTTTTAAGTATCCATTGAGGCACCAGGACCATTTTTTAAGTATCATTTCAACAACGGTATTGGTCAAATAAAACCAAAACCAACCCTAAAGCTATCACACCAGCGGGGTTTAATGACGTGATAGTGCTCTCTGTGTGTTGCTGCATATTTCCTAACTATTCCCTAACACTTTTCTGGCTGCATCATTTATCACGTTATGGCATTAAGATAACATGCTGCACTAAGCCATCTTCTCATGTTACGCTATGAATAACCTCCTAATATCAGCCGGCGATGGCTCATTATGCTGCGCCTCTTTTAAAGGGGTTTCTCTTGGGTAAAGTTAAAAAAATATGTATACATATATATATATATATATATATATATATATATATATATATATATATATATATATATATATACACATATAAATACACATGTATACATATAAATACATATATACATAAACATACATATATACACACACACATTTATATATATATATATACACATATATACATACAGTATATATACACACGTGTATATACACACATATATAGACATATATATATACATACTGTATATATATGTATATATATAGACACATATATATACACACACACACACACACACACACATACGTATATGTGTATCTATATGTGTATATACATATAGATACACATACACACCTACACACACATATACACATACACACACACACATACACACACACACATACACACACACATCCACGCGCTACTATGCGTTTTCGGTATATCCTGTTTTAACCATTTTTTTTCGTTTTTGCTGCTTTTTCCCCGGAGCCTGTGGAGATGAAGAGAGCTTTGGAGGGTTCAGAGAGAATTTCATTCAACCTGTAGTGCTTCATGTTCCCCCAGGGGAGATCCCCCCCGCCAGGGGTCTGAAAGCTAAACAATCCTGCGGAGAGGGCCGGGGAACCACTCATCTACTGTACAAACACGGTGCGCTGACATGGTGGAGCGGCAGTCTGTTTACAGCCAGGCAGACTCATCCCTCTCGGGGGTTCACACACACATTCATAATTACAGTACAGAGCACGCTGCAACCTTAATTTCTGACAGATAGAAATAAATGTGAGCTCGGGACAAAGGTTAACTCTGACAAACTGCTGCTTACATGAACATTACTTTGAGATGTTGGGCCCATCTGGCACCAGAGGAGGTGTGTTCAGGTGCATTCTGGTCTTACAGGGAGGTGTGTTCAGGTGCATTCTGGTCTTACAGGGAGGTGTGTTCAGGTGCATTCTGGTCTTACAGGGAGGTGTGTTCAGGTGCATTCTGGTCTTACAGGGAGGTGTGTTCAGGTGCATTCTGGGCGTGCTGGTCTTACAGGGAGGTGTGTTCAGGTGCATTCTGGGTGTGCTGGTCTTACAGGGAGGTGTGTTCAGGTGCATTCTGGGTGTGCTGGTCTTACAGGGAGGTGTGTTCAGGTGCATTCTGGGTGTGCTGGTCTTACAGGGAGGTGTGTTCAGGTGCATTCTGGGCATGCTGGTCTTACAGGCAGGTGTGTTCAGGTGCATTCTGGGAGTATTGCTACCTTGAGGCAGCAGGAAGTGACCAACTAAAACCTCTAAAGTCAATAACGCAGCATTTCATTGTTATTATAACAGAATTAGTAAAATGCTCCTAGGCTCGTACACAGGGACACACACTATGCTTGTTACACACACAGGGACACACACTATGCTTGTTACACACACAGGGACACACACTATGCTTATTACACACACAGGGACACACACTATGCTTGTTACACACACAGGGACACACACTATGCTTATTACACACACAGGGACACACACTATGCTTGTTACACACAGGGACACACACTATGCTTATTACACACACAGGGACACACACTATGCTTGTTACACACACAGGGACCTCTGATTGGTTGTTAAAGGGAATGGGAGAGGACCTCTGATTGGATGTTAGAGGTAATGGGAGAGGACCTCTGATTGGTTGATTGCATGTTAGGCCCAGAACACACCTCTGATTAATGAAGACTCTAAGTCCAACCCTTTAGTCCGACCCTTTAGCCCGACCCTTTAGTCCGACCCTTTAGTCCGACCCTTTAGTCCGACCCTTTAGTCCGACCCTTTAGTCTGACCCTTTAGTCCGACCCTTTAGTCCGACCCTTTAGTCTGACCCTTTAGTCCGACCCTTTAGTCTGACCCTTTAGTCTGACCCTTTAGTCTGACCCTTTAGTCCGACCCTTTTCACCACCGCCATACTAGCAAAAGTGGATTCGTACACACCCTGAACGCACCTGCACCAGACGCTTCACGCCGTGCACTTAAATCGTTAAAATAGGGCCTCCAATGTGTCACCACAAAGGTCTATGTAATCACTTTAATTGATTGTGTGTGTGTGTGTGTGTGTGTGTCTGTGTGTGTGTGTGTGTGTGTGTGTGGATTCCCTTTCGATCACAGAGTCGTGTTATTAAATCCACAGTCTGGAGAGAGCAGAGTAATTACTCACTCACTCAGAACACCTTTTGGACTTTGGGCCAGATTCGATGCGCGGCTTCAAATGTCACACACACCTCACTTGGCAATTAAAGCCCCCTCAGCGCCTGTTTTAATGGCCGCAATCCACTCTGAAATAAAAACCGCCAGGTACTCTCATATCACGTTTCAGTAGAAGGGGTTTTATTGGAGAGTAACTCTCATTATTTTGCAGATATTCTCATGTTATTAAGCTCAATTAGAGCGCCATGATGCCTTCAAAGACTGTAGGAAACACCGGGAGATACAGGCAGCCGATTCAATTTTGATTGACACTTGTAAGCTACAGTGGAACTTTTTGTTCCTACAACGGATTCAGTTTTGTTTTAAGTGCTGTGCGCCTGACTAAGAGCCCCCCCCCCCCTTACAGGTTTCCCTAACATTAGTTATTTATGAGTTCTCACTAAAATAATATGATAATAATTTGTTTTGTCACAACAGAACATCAAAATATATTAAAGTTCTGATAATGAAATGTAGAAAAATACAAAAACACATTAACAAAAATAATAATCAGTGTTACTAACAGGGACGTTGTAGAGCGTCCTCTGGTGGACAGACTATGCAACGCCATCACTAACGGGGACGTTGTAGAGCGTCCTCTGGTGGACAGACTATGCAACGCCATCACTAACAGGGACGTTGTAGAGCGTCCTCTGGTGGACAGACTATGCAACGCCATCACTAACGGGACGTTGTAGAGCGTCCTCTGGTGGACAGACTATGCAACGCCATCACTAACAGGGACGTTGTAGAGCGTCCTCTGGTGGACAGACTATGCAACACCATCACTAACAGGGACGTTGTAGAGCGTCCTCTGGTGGACAGACTTATATATATATATTTATATTTATATATATATATATATATATATATATAAATATAAAATCGGCCATTATCAATGCCGATACCGATAGCTCGGTAAATGCCTAATATCGGCCGATACTATCGGCATGGAGTCAGAAGAGATTCTGTTATTAAGTCTGAGCATGGTCTTCTTATTGGTTGTTTTAAAGGAGTGTGCAACAGGCTGACCAATGACCTTTGAGTTGATTACATAATTGGACGGTGCAGGACATTTGCATCCGTCCTTTGCATGTTGTCCTTGTCACGCGTGCAGAAACATCAGCTGCTAATTGCTTACAACAAACCAAAACACGAGGTCAGAGGTCAAAGTGTGCCACCACGCGGCTGCCATGGGTCACTCGGCGAAGTGACCCGATCCGAGTCCCGAGCTCGGATCAGGGTCTAGTCTGCTCGCCCCGCTGTCACTCTGCAAGGCGTACAGTCCAATTAACAGGCCGGTATCTATGCGCGCGTGTCACAATAGCATCTGCCATCCATGCCCCCTCCTTCTTCCTGGGTCCTCAGTGTTTAAGTCACCTCTTAATTGCACCCCCTCCACGGTAGAGGTATTGTGTTGTGCAGACGCCCCGAGGAAGGAAAAGAAGGTCAGGCTGCCAATTTGGAGATGGCAGGTCGACAGCAGCACTTAGTTTCGCTTGAGAAGAGAACGAAGGGGCTGCTGCTCATCTCTGGAAACCAGGACAAACAAAATGGATAAGTCAAGAGGAAAGGAAGACAGACCCCCCCTTCCTCCCCCCTCTCCCCTCCTCTCTAGCTTTCTTCA
>JABXJD010000318.1:55000-125000 GCA_013375575.1 Percina caprodes | reverse complement strand
AGGCTCCCAGAACCTGAACCCTCGGCCAATTAGATGCGCCCACAGGATGCATAGCAATATTAATACTCGGGTCATGAATTGCTGTCTGCTGCATGTCGTTAGGTGTGATTGGCTCGGGGGCCACCACCCCCCCCCCCCGCCTGGCTCAGTGACAGGCTGCCTGGTGATAACACGCAGCTCTTATAGAGCTCCACAGTGACCGCCCACGATTTGAACAGATCTCGTTCCAGACGGGATTTTATTTCCCCCGTTAAATTTCTCCCTCAACGTTTCAATAGCCCTTGTGTTGTCGCCTGTCGACATGAAACTGTGTTTTTCTGGGTCGAAATTTTAACATTTTGATTTGGTTTTTACTACACTTTGACGTTTTTGTAGATTTTTTTTTTTTACCCATATGTTTTTGTAGATTTTTTTCCATTTTTTTTTGACACATTAGTTCGTTTTTGTAGATTTTGTCCAATTTTTTTGACACTTTTATTATGTTTTTTCCAATTTTTATGACACTTTTATTACATTTTTGTAGATTTTTTTGACACTGTTATTATATTTGTTTCCAATTTTTTTGACACTTATTACGCTTTTTTCCAATTTTCTTCCATTTTTTTCCAATTTTTTCCAATTTTTTGGACACTTTTATTACGTTTTTGCAGTTCTTTCCAATTTCTTGACACTTTTATCATGTTTTTGTAGTTTTTTTACAATTTTTTGTTACTTTTATTATGTTTTTGTAGATTTTTTTTCTATTTTTTTGACACTTTTATTATGTTTTTGTAGATTTAACTTTTCACTTTATCAGATTTTTTTCCTCACATTTTTTCAATTTGTCGTCACTTTTTTAAACAAATCTTTTACTATTTTTCTTGATAAAAAAAACAATTCACAGCATGTAATTGTAGTACTGTAGTATTTCCCATGTATAAATGTAAATGTGTATGTATGTACGTATGTACGTACGTACGTATGTATGTATGTACTGTAAGTATGTACAGTATGTATGTATGTATGTACTGTATGTACAGTGTGTATGTACTGTATGTATTGTATGTACTGTATGCATGTATGCATGTATTTACAGTATGTATGTACTGTATGTACAGTATTTACAGTATGTACAGTATGTATGTACTGTATGCATCTATGTATGTATGTATGTATATTCATATCCATATTATTAATGTGGATTTCTGTGTTATTTATTATAACAGCCTGTTATGATGTATGTGTGTTGTGTGTGATGTCTGTAAGCTACCGGATCTTGAATTTCCCTTTTGGGCATCGATAAAATATCTATCTATCTATCTATCTATCTATCTATCTATCTATCTATCTATCTATCTATCTATCTATCTAACTATCTATCTATCTATCTATCTATCTATCTATCTATCTATCTATCTATCTATCTATCTCAAGTGAATGCAATAGATATAAAAAAAAATAAAAATAGGAATTGATTTTGAATCGGTGGAGCTTGAATCGCGGTTCAAATTGATGTATTTGCACACCCCTAATCAAAATCCTTATGGAGACAGTGGGATTGGGAACGGGATTTTTACTTGTGTACCCACCCTGCCGAGCCCTATAGCATCCTTCCAGAGGTGATATCGTCATACTTGTGTGTTTCGCAGCACTGCAGCGTGGAGATGGAGGTAATTATCATGGCTGAAGACAGAGCCGGCTGGATAATGTAAATGTCAGGAGCACGAGAGAGCGCCTCGCAGAACTGCTTTGAATCTTGCGTCAGTGATCAAAGGCACGAAGTGGGAGCTGCACAGAGCCAGGCCCAGTTAACCCAAGGTTAGAATACCTCATACGGAGAGAGAGCTTAAACATTTATACCACCGTCATCTACAATGACGACTTTTTGTCCAGTTTCAGCAAGCTTTTCAGACTCCACCCCCAATTTAAGGCCCTTATCCTCACGTGTCAAGGCTCATACAGGAAAGAATAAAGCAACACAGAGACTTACACACAAGATAAATGAGCATGTCATGTACTATGAGCACAATAGAAAAGAAATGCGTGTGCTGTTATTCTTCCGCCGTTCTCTTTCTTTAGAAATGAATAAACAATCCTGATCAATGTTTTATAGCAAGCCCAACCCATTCCTAATGGCGACCTAATGCATCTTTAATTGCACGCCTTGCAATTAATTCACCCACAATGCCACTGTACTTGAATGTTTCTGGCCTTGGCAAAGCAGCTCCACGCAGCACCCATGTAGCTCGTTGACACAATGCGGTAGACCCTCCTCCCACCATGATGGAGAACCCATGTGTCGCTTTTCTGTTTCTGTTTTCGGGGATTATCTTGGAAGAGAACGTACTGGCCTGAGAGTAGATTTATAAAGTGTGTGTGTGTGTGTGGGGGTGGGTGAGTAAATGTATCCCGTGTGCCGTGCGTTTCAATCAGATTGCAGCGAGTGCAAGCGCAGCACATTATTCCCCCCCTGCTCTGCATAGCGCTGCGCTAGGCTATGTCCTCCTGCTGTATTAGTGTGATGTATGACCCGAACGCCGTGCTACGCCACACCACAGCGCACACACTCCTTCCACACTGCTCCAAAAAGCCTCTGCGGCTTTTTCATTCCACCTGTCAAACAGTTATTCATCCCTCCCTCTCGCCCTCGCTCTCAGGCCCTCCCTCGCTCACACTTGCTTTATCTCTTCACACACCCCTACATCTCTCTGCCTTATTGTATCCATCACTTCACTTCGTCTCCCGGAGCATTCCTACTGGAGCTTTGTTTTCCTCACAAAAGAAACACAATATCGCACTATGACAACGTGAATTAGAGGCTGTAACTCGAAACTAGAACATATTCACATTTACCATCTGCAATCAAAGTAGTTTTTATTTTTCTTTGATACGAAATGACCAAAACCGATTAAACTGCAAATTTTTAGGTTCATAATGGTATTTTGAGGTTCTACCAGAATACATTTACATGTTTTAATTTTCAAAATACACCAGATTTTTGTTGTACTGCTCATTGCTGCAGCTCCTCTTTTACTAGGACTACTACTAAGGACTACTAGCCAGTCAGAAGCAGAGTATGAGGCCCTGACAGTACCTAGGTAAGGACTACTAGCCAGTCAGAAGCAGAGTATGAGGGCCCTGACAGTACCTAGGTAAGGACTACTAGCCAGTCAGGAGCAGAGTATGAGGGCCCTGACAGTACCTAGGTAAGGACTACTAGCCAGTCAGAAGCAGAGTATGAGGGCCCTGACAGTACCTAGGTAAGGACTACTAGCCAGTCAGAAGCAGAGTATGAGGCCCTGACAGTACCTAGGTAAGGACTACTAGCCAGTCAGAAGCAAAGTATGAGGCCCTGACAGTACCTAGGTAAGGACTACTAGCCAGTCAGAAGCAGATTATGAGGGCCCTGACAGTACCTAGGTAAGGACTACTAGCCAGTCAGGAGCAGAGTATGGGGCCCTGACAGTACCTAGGTAAGGACTACTAGCCAGTCAGAAGCAGAGTATGAGGGCCCTGACAGTACCTAGGTAAGGACTACTAGCCAGTCAGAAGCAGAGTATGAGGGCCCTGACAGTACCTAGGTAAGGACTACTAGCCAGTCAGGAGCAGAGTATGAGGCCCTGACAGTACCTAGGTAAGGACTACTAGCCAGTCAGAAGCAGAGTATGAGGACATGTCCTGACAGTACCTAGGTAGGGACTACTAGCCAGTCAGACTTTGGGCTTTTTCACTTTGTAAATGTATAACATGTACAAAAGAGGAAAAGGAAAAAGCCCAAAAGCATAATATGACCACTTTAATGGATTATCAAAATATACGGCGATCTAATCTGTGAATCTCTGCAGCTCTACTGTGAACGTTGTACGTGCATCAATACGTGATAAAGACTCCAGACGCACAGTATGAAATACCGTTTGACGTGCACGGCAGAGATGTGCAATTCAAGAAGCATCAAAGCACCAAAAGGTGTTTTTGTCACGTGTGTCCAGTGCTCAGGCTGCTCTGACAGCGAGTGACGGCTCTCGCCATCAGCCGCTCCGGTGTGTATGACAGCCAGTTAAAGAAAAAGAAAACGGAGAGAACGTGCCCGTTAAGTCCCACAAAGTAACACGGTGTGTGAATAACACGAGCTGTCAGTTGAGGGGGGGAATGAGGTGCTAAAGGTTAGAAATGTAATCTGAGAAAGACAATTACCGTCACTTACGCCGTCTTTTGTGAAGCTGGTCTGTTTTTATCAGAGACGCTAATTTATCTCAACGGTATTTACAGAGGAGCAGGAGGACGGTGCTGCGGGAGGGAGGACCGGAGAAAGGCTGTCAAACCAATTCCCACCAACCCTCACTTGCTTCGTTATCTATGGCTGTTGGCTACAGAAATACTTAATTAGGTGGCTGGTTGTGTGCTATTGCTTTGTATGCCTTCTTTGTTCTGCTTTAACATAACACAGAAAAATGAGGTTATGACTGCTTTTATATTATTATATAAGACGTGTGAAAAAGACACACAGCCAATGGGGAAGATGTATGTTTCACATTATAAATTCCCTCATAAGACAATATGGGTTTAATTACCTCATGACTTGAATGGCGGTGTCACTGGTTCAAATATTTCCCATATTTCAAACACAGAACATGTTTCCCTGCAGACTCTGCAGTGGCGTCTCTGGCCGAGCTGCTTCGATCGTGCGTGTTGAGGTGCTCCGAGCATGCAGCGAGCTCGGGGCCGACGCCATTGGCCAGAGCTAGATGAGCGGCGCGGGCCACCGGCTCCGCAATCTTTATTACACGGTGGAACTGATTGAATGCATTTGGGCCTGGGAGCAGATACGGAGCCATTACGTCCTTAGTAACAGAGTCCGGAGGTGGAGCCACACCTGAACGCTCTGGAACCGGGCAGAGCGCTCAGCTGGTTCCAACACAGGAGGGAGGAAGGGAGGGCTGCTGTTTAAAGAAGCGGGGGGCTAAATTTGATTAATTCACAAACTGATTTACTACATCTGATAATGTGCTGCTAACACATCCACACAGGGGCCGCTATGATTATATCAGTTATGGTTCATGGCTATCTGAGATAAGGTTAAGCCCAGGGCTCAGGAGAGAAGGAAGGGCGTAATTGAGTTAGAATTAGTGCGATACCATGCTATGATTTCTACAAAGGTATATAAAGGGGGCGCCCAGAGAGCTCAGCTGGTAGAGCGTGCGTCCATATATAAAGGTCTACTCCTCGACGCAGCGGACCGGGGTTCAACTCCGACCTGTGGCTCTTTGCTGCCTGTCTCCCCCTCTTCCCTTTGTCTTCAGCTGTCCTGCACAAATAAAGGCCTAAAATGCCCAAAAATGTATCTTTAAAAAATAAAATAAATAAAAGGTATATATTGTGTGGCAAGTAGCCTGAGGACGCTCCACATTGGGTAGTTAGCCAGTGACTGGATTTTCTAAACTACGGATCGGCCAATACAGTTCTCACAAGGCGATACAGGCACCAATGAAAACCCCAAAAAACATTTGGAATTGATATGCATTTCAACAGACAACAGTCAACAGGCCGCTAACGATAGACAGTGGGCCGCTAAGGTTAGACCTAGCGGCAGTGGGTTAGCAGACCGCTAACGATAGACCTAGCGGCAGTGGGTTAGCAGACCGCTAACGATAGACCTAGCGGCAGTAGGTCAACAGGCCGCTAACGTTAGATCCAGCGGCAGTGGGTTAGCAGACCGCTAACGATAGATCCAGCGGCAGTGGGTTAGCAGACCGCTAACGATAGACCTAGCGGCAGTGGGTTAGCAGACCGCTAACGATAGACCTAGCGGCAGTGGGTTAGCAGACCGCTAACGATAGATCCAGCGGCAGTGGGTTAGCAGACCGCTAACGATAGACCTAGCGGCAGTGGGTTAGCAGACCGCTAACGTTAGACCTAGCGGCAGTGGGTTAGCAGACCGCTAACGATAGACCTAGCAGCAGTGGGTTAGCAGACCGCTAACGATAGACCTAGCGGCAGTGGTTTAGCAGACCGCTAACGATAGACCTAGCGGCAGTGGTTTAGCAGACCGCTAACGATAGACCTAGCGGCAGTGGGTTAGCAGACCGCTAACGTTAGATCCAGCGGCAGTGGGTTAGCAGACCGCTAACGATAGACATAGCGGCACTGGGTTAGCAGACCGCTAACGATAGACCTAGCGGCAGTGGTTTAGCAGACCGCTAACGATAGACGAAGCGGCGGGTTGGTAATGTGAACGCTGTTTTTGGCGGGGGGGGGGGTACACACCCCTCTCCAATAACCTGCCAGTTTTTATTTATTTATTTATTTATTTATTTCTTGTAGCGCCTGCCCTTTCCCTAACAGTTTCCAATGACAGCGTCTGTGCTACCAGGTTACTGGTAGTCTACCTTCCTTATTTGGCACTGGACTAGACTCAGCCTCTGCATTCAAATGTCAACAAAATGCCCCGAAAAACATATAAATAACACAAAATCAAAGGTGCACAAACTGCCAGCGTTACAAAACTACACTTACACTAAAACCCAAACTAATGCAGGACTACTCCCTCCACGGAAAGGACCACATGGATCATATACACTGAGTGGCAGCGATGAATAAAACAAGAGTAGAAGAAGAGCGAGCAGATGGGGGAGCACAAAGTGCCAGCTGATGGCTCCAGAAGGGAATTGAACACATCGAGACCTCAAGAGGAGGAGGAGCAGGAAGCCACTCCTCGGCTTGGTGGGCACAGACGAATCGCCAGGATGGCATTTCCGGAATGTATAACCAAAGCCTCGGGAATCTCGAGGGACGCTGAAATTATACACCCCCGCACACAGGCTGTGCACGTCTGAGAGCTCTTACTCACAGCTCTGAAGAATGCAATTTATGCGCCTGTTTACAAAACACCAGATCTTTGTTCTGAGCCCCGGGAGGGTCCCGGTCCTCCGCCGAGTCACATCCAATTCCCCATCAAGGTAAATACTGTGTGAAAGCGTTCCCACTCACGGGAACAGGGAGATGGAAGCCGGGTGGAGTTTTACAGTCTGATCAAAGGGAGACTTTGAGAGCCGAGTCTGTCACATGATCCGCGGGTCTTGCTGACGTCAACAGAGCAGAGGGGACCCAAAAAAACAGAAACCACATGTCTGACTGACTGTGGCTGCATATTACGAACCAGGGGGGAGACTGTGTGTGTGTGCTGCGTTAGGTGTACAGAAGTCCTAAAATATTCCTATAAAACCTTTTTTTTAACCCTCCCCCGTCAAAAATGGACGAAAATTTGACATTACCATACCTAGAGATGGCCTGGTGTTATTTCAGTTAGCATAATAGCTGGTCTGATTTGCATTGAGAGATCATCTTATGGAAAGTTCCCCATGCAGATCTGTATGGTGGAGGGTATGTGATGATATGGGGGGGGTATTTGATATCTAAAGGCCAAGGGAACTTTATCAGGATGCATAGTATCCTGATCCATGAAATAACTGCCCTTTAATTCTTTAATAATAAAAATGTGCCTCTATTAACATAGGGGGGTGTATACTTATGCCCCCTGTATTTTAACATAGGGGGGTGTATACTTATGCCCCTGTATTTTAACATAGGGGGTGTATACTTATGCCCCCTGTATTTTAACATAGGGGGGTGTATACTTATGCCCCTGTATTTTAACATAGGGGGTGTATACTTATGCCCCTGTATTTTAACATAGGGGTGTATACTTATGCCCCTGTATTTTAACATAGGGGGTGTATACTTATGCCCCCTGTATTTTAACATAGGGGGGTGTATACTTATGCCCCTGTATTTTAACATAGGGGGGTGTATACAGTACTTATGCCCCTGTATTTTAACATAGGGGGGTGTATACAGTACTTATGCCCCTGTATTTTAACATAGGGGGTGTATACTTATGCCCCTGTATTTTAACATAGGGGGGTGTATACTTATGCCCCTGTATTTTAACATAGGGGGGTGTATTCTTATGCCCCTGTATTTTAACATAGGGGGGTGTATACTTATGCCCCCTGTATTTTAACATAGGGGGGTGTATGCCCCTGTATTTTAACATAGGGGGGTGTATGCCCCTGTATTTTAACATAGGGGGGTGTATGCCCCTGTATTTTAACATAGGGGGGTGTATGCCCCTGTATTTTAACATAGGGGGGTGTATGCCCCTGTATTTTAACATAGGGGGGTGTATGCCCCTGTATTTTAACATAGGGGGGTGTATACCCCTGTAAGGGAGCCTTTAGTCGTCAGAGCCTTAATATTCTTGTGAACTTTTCAAGTAAGGTCAGCGCGAGCGAGCAACTAATAATAACAAATTGTGAGATGAGACGAGAGAACAAAGCAGGAAAATAGATGTCTGAGTGTGAGAGGCAGCCGTCGCCACCCGCCACCCGCCCCCTCGAGCCTCCCTCCCAGACACACGTGTCATTAGCCATCCTTTCTCTCAGGCTTGATTGATGTTCCCTCTCCCAACACAGCCATGCGTCACTAATCACTTCATATGAGACTACACACATTCTTGACGAGCCATTTATTGCCAAAGGACGGCGTTAACTTGCTGGCATTGACTGGTGCTTTCATTTAAAGTTCAACCTCACTGACGGCCATAGAGCCAAATTAACATGTAGGCCCTACTCTGTCTGAAATAGCTCAATCTTTTTCACTTAAAGGTGCCCTGCCACACAAAACCGTTTTTACTTATATTTTCTTAACTCTGTCAGGTCCATATATGTGTGTGTGTGTGTGTGTGTGTGTGTGTGTGTTATGTGGTGAACGTGAAGATGAACTGCTACCTCCTCTGTCAGCTCTAGCCACTGAAAAGAAATAAGATGAGAAATCAACGTCATGCTGCCTGAGCTCATTACTATTCATGAACTGGGTAAAGGATGCTGATAGCCAGGCTCTCATTGGCTAGATGTTAGCCAATCAGAGTCAAGCAGGTTAGCTGTTTGAATATTAATGACGACTCAATCAACTGCGACTACCATTTGTAGTCAATATTCCATTATCTTTATTGTGACTACTATTGCCACTATTCGGTCTAGACCTGCTCTATCTGTAAATTATAGAGCGGTCTAGACCTGCTCTACCTGTAAATTATAGAGTGGTCTAGACCTGCTCTATCTGTAAATTATAGAGCGGTCTAGACCTGCTCTATCTGTAAATTATAGAGCGGTCTAGACCTGCTCTATCTGTAGATTATAGAGCGGTCTAGACCTGCTCTATCTGTAGATTATAGAGCGGTCTAGACCTGCTCTATCTGTAAATTATAGAGCGGTCTAGACCTGCTCTATCTGTAAATTATAGAGCGGTCTAGACCCGCTCTATCTGTAAATTATAGAGCGGTCTAGACCTGCTCTATCTGTAAATTATAGAGCGGTCTAGACCCGCTCTATCTGTATAGTTCCTCGAGATAACTTTTATTATGATTTTCTACTATAAATATAATTTAATTGAATGAGAACTGGCCCAAATGGAGCGGAGTCTTCCTGCAGGCTTAAAATGGCTTGAAACCAGGTAACCACGGTAACCAAGTTACAGAGTCCATAAAAGGCCGCAAAGATTGATCAATGATTTGACTATAAACCCAATCCCCAACTGTTCTCATATTCAATTGATCAGTTTAGGATTTCTATGAAAATTAAAACTCTGATTGCAGCTTCTTCAATGTGAATATTTCCTATATTATAATATTTAGTTTGTAGAAAACTTATCTCCTGCACATATTTGATATATAGGAGGTGTAGGGGTCCTCCTTTAAAAAAAAAAAAAGCCATTTCACATCATTTTGGACCAAGACGAAGCTTGCTAACGACATCTAGAGCTGCAAAGATCGATGCGTTCTCAACTAGTACATTAATCACCAACTATTTTGGTAATTGATTCAACTGTTTGAGTCAATTTTTGGAAAAAAAAGAAATAAAAACTCTGATTCCAGCTTGTTAAATGTGAATATCTTCTAGTTTCTTCTCTCCTCTGGGACAGTAACCTGAATATTTTTGAGTTGTGGACAAAACAAAGACATTTAAGGACGTCATTTTGGTCTTTTTGGGAAACACTGATCCACATTTTTCACTATTTTCGGACATTTTAGAAACCAACCAAGTAATCCATTAATCAAAAAAATTAAAAACAGATGTATCAGCAATGATAATAACCGTTATATGCAGCGCTCTTCGAGGCGTTTTTGTCTGCTACGGTTGCCTTTTCCCTGTTGTGGGGGCTTTTTTTTTACATGCTTGACCCATATTATCAATCTGTGGATGATGAATGCACTTTGTCCGTTGCTGTGTTGTCGGTAACGTTCAGCGATTGGTCCACCAGGAATAATGTGGACTCTGGCGTTCCAGCAGAGCTGCTGAATGTGCGCGAGAATGATAAACTCAGACTAGGGGAATCCTGGGAAGGCTATGAGGCATTTTGCGAGTAATCTGACCCCGAGGGCAGGCTTAGGCCGAGCCGTGCAGCAAAGGACAAAGAGCCAGAGTGGTGTAGGAACTCATACACAGCCGCCTCACCCGCCCCCAAATGACTTTAGACACGCTTCCATCCGCAGAAACAGATTATTGCTGTTTATCCTCTTTCCATTTCTGAATTGGGTGTGAATTGGAGTCTATGGCCTGATAATGCCGGTCCTCCACACCTCCCTCTCCACAGCTATCGGCGGCCCACGCACTCCGATGTGTACTTAAAAAAAAAAATCAATTGCTACAGCTGTGAGATGAGAGTGTAATACTGAATACATTTTGTGTTTCCCCTCTAATCTTCTCCCTCAACATGTCAGACAAATTGTGCTGCCTCTGCCAAATCTAATATAGCTGCCCCCCCTTTTTCTCACAGTGTGCACACACACACACACACACACACACACAAACACACACACACACATGCAAAGCCAGAGACAGACAGAGACAGACTGGCAGAGGTGAGAAATGGAGATTGACAATGTGGCGAGAGGTAATCACAGCCAGGAGAGCTTCAAATATGTATGAAAATGCCGCGTTATAGGAACAAAAGCATCTTCTTCTCACCCTGGAGGATAGACCGTGCATGTAATCTGGTCGCTGTCCGTCCCCCGGCTCCTGTGTTGCTGCTCTTCAAGCTCATTCATCCAGACCTGACTGATTTGTGTTTTTGTATTGAGAGATAATAACTGCCCACAATGCATTCAGGATTCAACCATTCAAAGCTTCCCCCTGTGTCACAGTTAAGTCCGCTCTACCACTTCCCATCACATCTCCCATCCAGTTGCTTTTCGCCTCTCCCTCTCGGAAAAAACAGTAGCCTGCACGCTTGTTTTTCGCAGCGAAACTGCAATCTCACCACTCTGTGTAATTCATGCAGCATTTTATCACGCCATATCTCGTGACCACCTGTCATGTGGAGATAGCTTTCTTGGTATTATTAAGCCAACGCAATTACCAGACAGGGGCTCCCTCGGTTCAGTCAAGTTGGCTGCATCTCAACACACAGTAGACTTCCACCTTTTTGAGTGTGGAAGCTGCCGTTAGAAGCAGGTCTGCAGGAGCCCAGACACCGCGGGTAACAGCTCTGCATCTGGGATGAGCTAGTCTCGCGTTGCCAGACCATCCACACGCTGCGGAGCGGAGGAAGGTCTGGCTAGAAGGTCTGGCTAGTCCATACAGCGTTCCCCGATGGGAGAGAAACTGGTTTATCGGCATTTCTTCAAACCAATCGCAATCGTCTCGGGCGGCGCTAAGCTCCGCACGGAGCTGCGGTAAAATAGTTAAAAAAAGAGAAAAACGCAGATTGGACAGATAGTCCAGCTAGCTGTCTGGATTTACCCTGCAGAGGTCTGAGGACCAGGTAACCATAGTCCTCAGATTGGACAGATAGTCTAGCTAGCTGTCTGGATTTACCCTGCAGAGGTCTGAGGACCAGGTAACCATAGTCCTCAGACTGGACAGATAGTCTAGCTAGCTGTTTGGATTTACCCTGCAGAGATCTGAGGGCCAGGTAACCATAGTCCTCAGATTGGACAGATAGTCTAGCTAGCTGTCTGGATTTACCCTGCAGAGATCTGAGGACCAGGTAACCATAGTCCTCAGACTGGACAGATAGTCCAGCTAGCTGTCTGGATTTACCCTGCAGAGATCTGAGGACCAGGTAACTATAATCCTCCGATTGGACAGATAGTCTAGCTAGCTGTCTGGATTTACCCTGCAGAGATCTGAGGACCAGGTAACTATAGTCCTCAGATTGGACAGATAGTCCAGCTAGCTGTCTGGATTTACCCTGCAGAGATCTGAGGACCAGGTAACCATAGTCCTCCAATTGGACAGATAGTCTAGCTAGCTGTCTGGATTTACCCTGCAGAGATCTGAGGACCAGGTAACCATAGTCCTCAGATTGGACAGATAGTCTAGCTAGCTGTCTGGATTTACCCTGCAGAGATCTGAGGACCAGGTAACCATAGTCCTCAGAAATCCATAACCAATAACCCTAACCCGAAGGTTAGAGCGCTAACACAAAGGAAGTAGACGAAAATGGACGCCGGTGACAAGACATGCATCTGGCGGGATATCCCGCGGCACTGCAGCAATCCCGGAAGTGAAGGTAAACGTAAAGGATATAGACTTACGATGTTCAGTATACGTGGAGCTAGATTTGGGCAATCTCCAATATTTTCAAATCATTCAATCGGGGTTACTACTTCAACAACGTTGAGGGAAATGAGCCATCATCAAAGCATGTGCGAAGGCTGAGTGACCCCGTCTTTATAATGACACGCAATTTATTTGAAAATCCACTTCTTTGTATGAGCGCAAACAATCCAGAGCACAGGCGCCGGGGACTATTCTCTGGCTCAGTAGTTAACTGTGAAATACCAGAGAGAGGGAGGAAAGAGGGGAGGAATAAGGGAGGGGAGGAACGAGAAATGGGAGCAGGAGGAATAAAATGTAAGCAAAGAGATGGAGAGCAATAAAAGAGGGCACAGATATGGATAGAAAGAGGGCGGGATTACAGATTGGACTGAGATAAAGAGGCAAAACGATGTGAGACAGAAGGGGGAGAAACAGAGGAAAAGGGGGAGGAGGAGGCATGGAGTAAAATCCAAGCTCAGCAGTCTTCCTCGGGCTCAATTTCCAAGACATGATTAGTTTGGAGTGATGACATGTAATGGCTGCAATAAAAAAAAAGCCTGCTTCTCCTATACTCTCCCTCCCGAACTCTCTCGTTCTCTCAAAGAATCATTATTCCCAAAATAGAAAGCCTGCACTAAAGCCTAAAAACTCTGGGGACTAGTAGCCTTCATCTCTCCTTTTGTTCCACAAGTGCCATGCTTGTAAACCGCCACTAAAACAACCCACTAAGTATCTGTCAGTATCTCCGTGTCTCTCCCTGTAAAGCACCCGGAAGTTCCAGCCAAGTTGGTTTCACTTCTTAATTCTTAACTCGAGAGCTACTGCTAAAAAAAAAAAAACAGCTCTCGCTGTCTGCTTTTGGCACGAAATGTTAAATACTGCACAGTCATGTGGCCGCAGGTCGCACCGGCTCCATGACAACCTCATGCTTCCCATTTGCTCTTTTCTTCAAGAAAAGATGGTTCACATCGATTTGTGTGGATCCTGAGGAGCAATAATCCCAGCAGCCTGACCTCTCTCAGAGTCATTTGTTAGCATTTAGGCTAGAGCTGGGCAATATAGCGACATTATATTGATATTGTGGTATGAGACTAGATATATCGTCTTAGATTTTGGATATCGAAATATCATAATAGGGCATAAGTGGTCTTTTTCTGGGTTTAAAGGCAGCATTACAGTAAAGTGATGTTATTTCCTGAACTTACCAGACTGTTAAAAGTTGTTCTATTATTGTCCTTTACCCACTTACTCATTTTATATCCACATTACTGATGATTATTTATCACAAATCTAGCACCATTAGTCAACATTACAATATCGTTGCAGTATCAAGGTAAAAAATATCGTGATATTTCATTTTTTCAGCGAGTTATATGCCCGTCTGACAGGGTGCTCTCGCTTTGGGTTAGCAGCACCTCTCTCTCTCTCTTCTCTCTCTGTTCTTTCTCTAGCTCTCTCTACCACTTTGTTCAATCTAAAGTTAGCACACATAGCGCTTTATTTACGTTATTTATACTGTTAACTAAGTGCTAAATAACGGTTGGAATAGTTAATAATTATTTAGCTAAGTATTCCAACCGTTATTGATTTCAACCATTAGCTATTCCACCCGTTAGCTATTTCAACGTTAGCTAAGTATTTCAACTGTTAGCTATTTCAACCATTAGCTATTTCAAATGTTAGCTATTCCACCCGTCAGCTATTTCAACCGTTAGCTATTTCAACCGTTAGCTATTCCAACCGTTAGCTATTTCAACCGTTAGCTATTTCAACGTTAGCTAAGTATTTCAACTGTTAGCTATTTCAACCATTAGCTATTCCAACCGTTAGCTATTCCACCCGTCAGCTATTTCAACCGTTAGCTATTTCAACCGTTAGCTATTCCAACCGTTATCAATTTCAACCATTAGCTATTTCAAACGTTAGCTATTCCACCCGTCAGCTATTTCAACAGTTAGCGATTTAAACCGTTAGCTATTTCAAACGTTAGCTAATCCAACCGTTAGCTATTTCAACCGTTAGCGATTTCAACCATTAGCTATTTCAAACGTTAGCTATTCCAACCGTCAGCTATTTCAACCGTAAGCTATTTCAAACGTTAGCTAGTCCAACCGTTAGCTATTCCACCCGTCAGCTATTTCAACCGTTAGCGATTTCAACCGTTAGCTATTCCAACCGTTAGCAATTTCAACCATTAGCTATTTCAAACGTTAGCTATTGCACCAGTCAGCTATTTCAACCGTTAGCGATTTCAACCGTTAGCCGTTTGAACCATTGCCTAACTACGTCAACCGTCACTCCATTACTTTAGCTAACCATTTGAACGGTTTAGTCGGTACTTTAGCTATTTATTCATTAATTTAAGCTACTGCGCTCGCTTGCTAACTAGTTTTCACTTCAACGTGTAGTGTTCAGCAGTTCAACCTACAGTTGATTTAATGTTAATATGCGGATATATGCTTCCAATCAAATCATGATTTCAATTTTTTAAGAGCTTTACAGTTGTTCCCTGTAACCCCCGGCAACAGCAGAAGCACCCCAAGGGGTACCTGAATCACTGAGTTAGACAACCGTAGAATAATGTTCTTGTAAAGGACAGATTTTAGCGAAGCGTACATTTCCTTCAACACGGATTTACAAATAAGACTAACTTTAATAGCAGAACTTTAAAAAACAACTTTTGGCTGCATTGTGCATCCGTAACGGTTCAAAACGTTGCCTTTGAAAGCATGAATTCAGAGTGAAATAGATATCCGAGAAACACCAAGAGAGAAGGAAAGATTGGGCCATTTCTGCAGGGAATGTGATGGTTGGATGACAAAAACACAAGCCTCGTCTAACAAAGCGGAGAGCTCGGGACAATAATTTCATTATTTAATTCATAATTTCTGCTTTTTTAACTGTAATATTAGGTATAATTCTATATAAATGAGGGATATTGACCATGAATTCCAAAAAGTAGTAAAACTAGTAAGGTGGTGTTAGTTAAAACTGAAAAAAAGTCTGAAAAAGGGACGAAAATGTCAAATCTTTGTCCGTTTTTGTCCATTTTTTTTCCTTTTTTGACCCGGGAGGACAACACAAGGGTTAAAAAAATAGGTTTTACAGGAATACTTTTGGACTTTTGTACACCTAACATGCTCGCCACACAACGCAGCACACACACAGACTCCCCCTGGTTCCCCATGAATTCAACAAGCAGTAAAACTAGTAAGGTGGTGTTAGTTAAAACTGAAAAAAAGTCTGAAAAAGGGACAAAAATGTCAAATCTTTGTGCGTTTTTGACCCGGGAGGACAACACGAGGGTTAAGCTGCAATCATAGAAATTCTCCTTTTATCAAAACAAATTCAACTTTTAATAAATAGGCATAGTTTAATTTGTTTTAGTGCGTTCTTCATTTCCCTTCAGTCTTAGACAGACTGTGGGACAATTTACACGAAGCCGAAACATACCTTAGCGATTAATGTAATAGTTTTGATGGAATTGAATGCGCGGTGTTCCCAATGCATTAATATTATGGAATTCAAAGCTATTCTAAGGATTTGGAGCATTATTAACTTCTTTAAACACACTGCTATTACTCTGAACACAACAGTACCGCGGCAATTAATTAAAATAATAACTAATTGATTCATCTTTGCAGCTACTCAAATCAAAGTTTGCACTGAACCCACCTGTGCTATACCGACCCCCTTGACATTAGCTAATACACGCAGACAGACTGGACCCCCCGCAGCTAAAAGTCCCAGACAGGGTGTCCCGGCCTGGCTCTACCCCAGAGGGCAACAACCTGCTCTCAGCCTTGCACACCAGATTGACTCCGTCTGCGTTAGCACCCTGGTGGCTAATACAAATACAGTCCATCTGCTAATTCTAATCCCTACACCCTCAATCCATGTACAGGCACAGAGTCAGACACACACATTACCGTGTGTGTGGCATACACACCGCTCTGAAGGATGAGCCCATGCCTATCTGCTGGAGCACAATACTGTAAATGTGATTAATTGATACCATCACTGTTATAAAGCCTCTGTGCGCCCAATCACCTGATGATCAACGGCGATAAAAATAAATGGCAAGCTGCGGTTGCAGCATCTCTGAACATATCCCCGTCCCTCAGGGGAGACTCAAACACAGCGACCTCCTCTGAAATAACAGCATCCGCGGGAATTAAAGCTGCACCACGCAGCAGAGCTATGCACGCAAACATGCGAGCACAGTAACCCTGCGCTTCTCGCAAGCGCGCAAAAACGGCCACGCGTGTGCACACGGAGCCTGAGGAGAAACATGAAGAGAGACAGAGTGGGAACACGGAGAGGGAGGATCATGAGGACTGAGCAGTTTGGGGATGCTAGGAGATTAGCTGCGCTTAAACAGAGCATACACATGTACTAAATATGCTGCAGAGTCGTTAGGCTAATCACACACAAACTGGGGATTAGCCCATATACTCGTGTTAGGGGAAGGAAACAGAGTCACAGACCGAGGCTGCGCTGTCACCACCAACACAGAGAGGAAATCAGCAGCTCTGCTTAGGAGGATGCAGCCAAACAGGAGGAGGATGCGGTGTGGCCTACCAACACAGGCGAGTGCAGTGGTTTCCCTGTAACTGCACACGCCTAAATAACCAGCCATATATTAGGCCATAACACCAAATATTAGGGGTGGGAATCACTAGACCCTCCCGATACGATGTCATCACAATACTTGACGCTACGATAATATTGCGATTTCAACCCTTGTGTGGTATTTGGGTCAAATTGACCCATTTCTAATTTTTACAAGAACAAAAATGGTCCAAGTTCCATGTTTTATTTCCACAGGACAGATGTGACAAGGGGAGGGAGAGAGAGGGTGAATGACATACAGCAAAGGGCCGCGGGTCGGAGTCAAACCCAAGGCCGCAACATCGAGGACTAGACCTCTACATGCGTGCGCCTGCTCTACCAACTGAGCTAACCCGGCCACCAGCATTTGCACGCATAAGTGTGTTCACATTATACGTTCACATCTTTTGTGTTGGTGCTGGAGAGTATGCAAAATAGCTTACACTGCATGAGTTTGTGTGTGTGTGTGTGTGTGTGTGTGTGTGTGTGAGAGAGAGAGAGAGAGAGAGAGAGAGAGAGAGAGAGAGAGAGAGAGAGAGTGTGTAGTCGGCGTACCGAGCCCCTGACTTTGCACATCTCACGCATGCTGGATGAGTTCTTTCCCCATAATCTCATTTAAAGCCCCTTCACACACTATAATTCAATTCTCTCTTCTAGACAATGACCATGTCATCTTAATCTGGCAGGTAGATTATACAGCATCCCACACACGACTACTAATGCTGGGGGAACGGCTCGGGCTATTGTAAGCTCCTTCAAGGTTGGATGGGCTGCTATAGATGGCGTCGGAGGATTGCTTCTGCCACTCATGTTTTTCCACCACTGCTTCCTCGCTTTTAATCTCAACAACTTCTTTCCCTTCTGTTCACCTTTTGGGAATCCGGCTCATGTTTTTTCTGTGATTGGTTAAACTTCAACAGCCCCAATGACATGCTGCTCTGAATACTCCGCTCGTCTGGTTCCTGACATGCGACGTAGCTTCTGAATATTCATTAGGTCCCTTTGACGAGAGCCACCGATGGGGGCCCTGGGTTCTGGGCACCGTTTCTTATTGAACAATACTGTTTTTGCCCAGTGGAAACATGTAAAATAAGACAAGAATCTGAACGGTGTTGTGAAATTATGGTTAAAACCTGGACCCAAACCGGATGAAGGTGGATTCAGCTGTAACACATGATCCTGGGCCCTGCAGAGAGGCCTTCTCTACGGCCCCCTCCCCGCATCCACAGCTATTCATTCTATGTATATTTCATGTATATTGTATGTATGTAGCCAATTGTATCCTAGTATTTTATTTCTATTTATATTCTGTGCTGTGTGACTGATTTTGCTGCTGGAACACTATAATTTCCCATTTTTTTGGGATCTATCTATCATCTATCTATCTATCTATCTATCTCTATCTATCTATCTATCTATCTATCATCTATCTATCTTTCTATCTATCTCTATTTATCTATTTATCTATCTATCTATCTATCATCTATCTATCATCTATCTATCATCTATCTCTATCTATCATCTATCTATCTATCATCTATCTCTATCTATCTATCTATCTATCTATCATAGATAAGAGGAAAATGTAATTTCTTTTTTGAATGATTATTTTTTTTGGCCCCTTTAATTCTAGACAGGACAGCAAGGAGGGGAGACATGCAGGAATCCGCCACAGGCCGGACTCGAACCCCATACCTCGCGTCGAGGCACAAACCTCTAAGCACATGTGCGACCTGTTCCTGTTTTTATAACCCTTGTGTAGTCCTTCATGTCCCGGGGTATTAAGTTTATTTCCATTTTGTGTATTAGCCTGGTGTTGTTCTTCGGGGGGGCCCCGGGGCCTTTTTCATTTCACGTCACCTGCCGTCAGGGCCTCGCCCTTCGCGTCTCGGAGACCTTTGTTCATTTGTATGCAATTACACGTATGTCTCACTAGTCCCGCCTCGTCCATCGGGTCTCGGTACCCCGGAGGACGAGACAAGGCTATTGGGACACACGTTTGAGTGCAGGACGGGTCTCGGTACCCCGGAGGACGAGACGAGGCTATTGGGACACACGTTTGAGTGCAGGACGGGTCTCGGTACCCCGGAGGACGAGACAAGGCTATTGGGACACACGTTTGAGTGCAGGACGGGTCTCGGTACCCCGGAGGACGAGACGAGGCTATTGGGACACACGTTTGAGTGCAGGACGGGTCTCGGTACCCCGGAGGACGAGACGAGTCTATTGGGACACACGTTCGAATAAGCTTAAATACACAAGGGTCTCTGGGACCTGAACGACAACACAAGGGTTAAGATTGTTTTTTGGGCTATTTAGGCCTTTATTTTGATAGGACAGCTGAAGACTTGAAAGGCGGGGGGCATTCAGTGTTGTACCTGCGGCCGCTGCATCAAGGAGTCTATATATGAACATAGAACAAAAGTCTGGGAAGGGCGCCCGGTTAGCTCCCCTGGTAGAGCGGGCGCCCTTCCCAGACTTCTGTCCTGGAAGTACGATGGCGGCTACGGAAACCAAAACTTAGAATTGTTGACTTCGTAACTGATGATGGGATTCGATGCCCAATCCTGCGTGGGGGGTGTCTCGTTGTAACCCCACAACATCACGCCGCCCCCGCTGACCAAACGGCAGACCTGGTGTAAGCGTCTGCAGGCGTCAGGGCGTGCCGAGCTGCCGGAGATATCGAGCTGGCAGACGAGCTACCCCTCCCACGGGAGGTAAGTGGGGTAATTGAGCCCAAACAAAACCAGCTAATAATCTGTATTTCTACAAATCCTGCGTGATAGTGAATCAGATTTAATTAGATTGTTTAATTACTGTCAGTAATCAGCTGGAACAGTGAGATGAAATAGAGTGGCAGGTGTGTGTGTGTGTGTGTGTGTGTGTGTGTGTGTGTGTGTGTGTGTGTGTGTGTGTGTGTGTGTGTGTGTGTGTGTGTGTGTGTGTGTGTGTGTATGCTGGCTGTGAGGAACTGATGCCGCCTGCATCCAATTGGATTAGAGCTAAACCATCCAGCCATTACAGGGCCTATGAGGCCTCCCTCAAACCTGGACCACTTATCCAGCCTTGATCCACCCAGCAAGGTCCCCTCAAACCTGGACCTCAAGTTTGCCTTGAGGGTGGGTGGGGGTGTATATAGATAGATAGATAGATAGATAGATAGATAGATAGATAGATAGATAGATAGATAGATAGATAGATAGATAGATAGATAGATAGATAGATAGATAGATAGATAGATAGATAGATAGATAGAGGCCAATATTACGAGATAGGGGCAGAGAGAGATATGGAGAGATAAGCAGAGAGAGAGGCAGAGAGAGAGAGATATGGAGAGAGAGGCAGAGAGATATGGCGAGAGAGAGAGAGATATGGAGAGAGAGATAGAGGAAGAGAGAGATAGAGGAAGAGAGAGAGAGATTAGGACAGCCTACATGTTTTAACCCCCCTCCCAGCGCTCCTTCAGTCCTGTGTCAGACTCCCCTGAGCAGTCCAGCTAATGAAAAGCAGACACAACAGCATTCCTAAGACCAACGGACACCAGCGCAAACAAGGACCCTCACAATGAAAGCAGCATTACACCCCCGCTCTGCAGCGCTGGACGGACCGGCTGCAGGCACACATGAAATCTGCTTATTTAGCGTGAGACCACAACAAGTCCCACTTGGAGTCATTAGTTTGGCCCCCACAGAGTTCTGACGCTAGTTTTCTTTCAACACATGAACGTCACATCTGCTCCCCGGCAGCCCGAGTTAGAGACACTATCATCTCGGTGTCCTCCGAACCGGACGGGGGACGTGGGCCGCGTGGTAAGCCCCCACCGTCTCCGTCCGGGCCGCGCGCCCACCGTTGACTCCAACCTTAACCCTGTACCATTTTACTGTAAATGTCTTCATTATTAATATTATTATTATTGTTTGTTATTTAACCCAAAAGGGGAGAGAGGGGAAGAATGACCTGATGCAAAGGGCTGTCGGTCGGAGTTGAACCTGCGGCCGCTGCGTTGAGGAGTAGACCTCTAAATATGGGCGCGCCCTCTACCAGTTGAGCTACCCAGGCGCCCAAAACTAGAGTTTTTCTTAGACTCGGTGGGAAACTAAGACAGTCATATGTCCATTTGTCATATGTCATATGTCCATATGTCATATGTCCATTTGTCATATGTCCATATGTCATATGTCCATTTGTCATGTCATATGTCCATATGTCATATGTCCATTTGTCATATGTCCATATGTCATATGTCCATTTGTCATGTCATATGTCCATATGTCATATGTCCATTTGTCATGTCATATGTCCATATGTCATATGTCCATTTGTCATATGTCATATGTCCATTTGTCATATGTCCATATGTCATATGTCCATTTGTCATATGTCATATGTCCATTTGTCATATGTCCATATGTCATATGTCCATTTGTCATATGTCCATTTGTCATATGTCCATATGTCATATGTCCATTTGTCATATGTCCATTTGTCAATATGTCATATGTCCATTTGTCATATGTCATATGTCCATTTGTCATATGTCCATATGTCATATGTCCATTTGTCATATGTCATATGTCCATATGTCATATGTCCATTTGTCATGTCATATGTCCATATGTCATATGTCCATTTGTCATGTCATATGTCCATATGTCATATGTCCATTTGTCATGTCATATGTCCATATGTCATATGTCCATTTGTCATATGTCATATGTCCATTTGTCATATGTCCATATGTCATATGTCCATTTGTCATATGTCATATGTCCATTTGTCATATGTCCATATGTCCATTTGTCATATGTCCATTTGTCATATGTCCATATGTCATATGTCCATTTGTCATATGTCCATTTGTCAATATGTCATATGTCCATTTGTCATATGTCATATGTCCATTTGTCATATGTCCATATGTCATATGTCCATTTGTCATGTCATATGTCCATATGTCATATGTCCATTTGTCATGTCATATGTCCATATGTCATATGTCCATTTGTCATGTCATATGTCCATATGTCATATGTCCATTTGTCATGTCATATGTCCATATGTCATATGTCCATATGTCATATGTCCATTTGTCATATGTCATATGTCCATTTGTCATATGTCCATATGTCATATGTCCATTTGTCATATGTCCATTTGTCATATGTCCATATGTCATATGTCCATTTGTCATATGTCCATTTGTCAATATGTCATATGTCCATTTGTCATATGTCATATGTCCATTTGTCATATGTCCATATGTCATATGTCCATTTGTCATATGTCCATGTGTCATATGTCCATTTGTCATATGTCCATATGTTAGCACTTACTTGTTGTAGGGCGCTAGCAATCTGTCTTATAGCTTTTTCATTAATTCTTTAAAACTTTGCAATTCCATCCATAATTCGGTACATTGCCATCAGGCCGTGACTGGCCCCAGCCGGGCTAAACAACTTCTCTGGGGGCAACTGGGGGAAATCACCAGACACCTCCCGATACAATGCCATCACGATACTTATGCCACGATACAAACATATTGCAATATTCTGCGATATATTGCAATTTATAACCTTTTTTCCAACTTCTGATTTTTGTTATTTTCAAATGACGTCCCCAAAAGGAAACTTAGTCAACATCTGCCTTTCCATGAGCAGCCCCCCATCTCTCCAATAGTGCATGTAGGGGTACTGAGCATGTGTGTGTAGTTCAGGCCTGTGTGTAATAACAACAGAGTGTTAATTGTAATTTCCCCTTGTGGGACTACTAAAGGAAACATTAATCTGTTTTATCTAAAAAGAAACATTTCTCTGTATGTTCATCTCACTTCCATGTTATTGAATACTGAATACAGGTCGTTATTGCTGCTTGAACAAATGACTTATGTGGGCGTTTTTGGGCACGGGACAGTCCACAGCATAGGAGTCCAGCCAACCACCAGCAGAGCAGAATCAGAGCATGGACGTACTGTACATGAGTGGAATCACCGAGTCGGCTTCCATCCTTTGAGCGGTTGCCTCCTCAGAAGCAGAGTCGAGTGTGGAGCAGAAGGTTCCTCCTGCCTGCAGGCTGTTCCTGTGAAGGTCTTCTCCGCCTCTGATCCATCCCCTGTTGTCCCTTTGTGGGGCGTCCAACAGGCCAGACAGGCTTAAGTCAGACATGCTTTTCGCTTACTTCCATCTAACTCTGTTGTCCAGAGGCAACGCTCCCCAGCTGGACCAACTTTGCCTCCCTTTAAGTTTTTGTATCTCCGCGGTTGCAGGCTGCAGTTGTTCCGGGTGACGCACTATAGGATTGTCTTCGCCATGTGGAGGTGAATACGGATGCTCCACATTGGGAGCGTCTCCGAACAATGCAGCCAGTGTGAGCCAGCGCTGTTAAGTGGTCTGCGGTGTGTCTCCTAGGGGGGGGGGGAGGGGGATCTTGTGTCAAGATATGCTTCTGATATCCCAACACCTCTCACTGCTGCCAAGGAAGGAGGAAATGGTACGCAGCCGGCAGACTGGCCCAACAGAGAGGCCCCTGAACACCACGTCCAACCACAGAAGCATGCTCAACACAAAAGGATTGTATTTTACATTTCAGTGTTCTTTCATACAGCACCTAAGGCTTATTTTTTGCAGAGCACTTAAGAGCTTTAAATGTGATTAAATGTGCTCTAGAAATAAACTCTACTTTCTTACATATATCCATTTTTTCAGACACTGAGTTCAATATTATTCACTAACTAATACCATTCATCCAGAAAGTAATCCACAGATTAATCAATGAAAACAATAGTTAGTTGCGGCCATATTGCATGTTGGGATCTGTTCAATTTGCCATTTTATATTAAAGCGGCAGTGGTGGTCTAAAGGTTAACTCTCATGTTGTCCTCGGGTCAAATTGACCCGTTTTCCTATATTAATGTTGTTTTAAATTCCCCAAAATAACATGATTGATTCCACACAACGCTCTTTGCCAAGTACAAATCTCTACTTTCATTAATTTTGGGGCGTCTTATTCAATTTTATAGCATTTGAAACCAAATTGAAGTGTTTTTGAAATAGTATTGAGAGTAAAAGTTGACATATTCCAGTCTGTGATTATCATCAACATCCATCCCTTTAATTTTAGTCTCAATAATTCCTAATTTCTGCTTTTCTAACTCAAACATTAGGTATAATTTCCTATAAATGAGGTTTATTTACCATAAATTACAAAAATAACTGTAAAACTAAAGTTAAGTTTGTGTAACATGATGTTAAAAATGTCAAAAAAGTGTTGAAAAAATGGACAAAATGTGAAAAACTGTCAATTAAAAGCCTCAACAAAAGTGATTTTCAATTATGACGGGAAGCCAACACGAGGGTTAAAGAAGTAAGCTTGTGACCAGGAAGTCGCCGGTTTCAATCCCCAGACCCGACAACATCAAATCTGGGTGCCCTTGAGCAAGGCCCTTAACCTCCTTGTTCTCCATTGACTTACATGGATTAATAAAGGTTAAAAAAGTGGATATATTGATGTACATTTCATGTTCTGTGCAGCTGCTGTAATCTTCCCCAAAGAAATGAAAGCACCTGATCTACCAAGCAGTGGAAAGAATCTCTTCCGTATTAATGTATGTATAGACCGAACAGGTTCTGTCAGCATCCACTAGACAAAAATGATCAAAAAAATGGCTGCTTTGCTCGTCTTTTCCACTTTGAGTGTGGACATAGATGTCAGGTAAATGGATTGTGCCCTGCGGTGCACAAGCACCTCTTTGATTTTAAGATATTAATCTAAGCCTGTCTTTGTACTTTGCACACCGCTGGCTTTTTCCAGATGGAAACTGAAATAAACTCGGTGTTTTTTTCATTCAGAGGAACTGTGACTGAAAGTCGGAAGCATAACGTATAGTCTGCTTCACAGTGTTCTCAAATTGGCAGCGTTACACGGCTTACAATGGTCTGCGGACATCTAATTTAGGTCTGCATGCAAACCCGAGTTTTATCCTCGTCTAGTGTCCCATATATTCAGGACAAAGCAGGACAGCTGCAGAGAGAGGAAACAGGGCTCTGTGTGGAAGGACATGGCTAAATATAACCCTTTTCTGTGTCTGCCACCTCTTTTACTCGCCCCGGTCCCAGTTGCACCCTAGTCATAACCAGATAGACAGCTGGCAGTCAGTGATGTTCCCACGCAGCGAGCAGGGTCCCTGAACACCTCGCCATGTCGAACGCACCATTCAGAACACCTCCTAAATATTTAATCAGGACAAGTAGACGGCAATCTTCTACATCCACTGGCATTAAACATTTAATACCAGCCTGACATGATATCTAGTCAGCCGAGACTTGATGGAGAGCCACAGACACTTCTTCTCTTCTGGGTTAAAAGTCACACCGAGACAAAACAAATGGTGAAAAAAGAAAAACTGGACACAAGTATAGGTCAAAGTCAAAGATGTGACTAGGGATGTAACCATTATAGTTGGATTACCACGGTGGATTACTGTAGAAAAGGCCCCACAGTTATGTTAGTGTTGCTGTTATTTAGTGCAGTTATTATTAGCATTATTATAATTATAGCTGACGTCACACAGTTAATTAGCCGTCTGATAGAGTCAGTCGGTCAGCTGGATTGTTGTTGTTGTTTCTTCAGAGTGTGCGTAAATGAGAAGAGTGAGTATGTCTGTCGCATCACTCGTGATATTGTATTTCTTTGTTAAACCAGCTGTTATTTGTGCTGTTAATGTGGATGAGAGTAAAGAGTTTAAGTGTGTGCTAATTACAGCCACATTCGTACATGCTAGGTTATCGCTTTCGGCTCTTAGTCAGGATCACTGCGTAGCCTCCAACGTGTGTTTCTTAGTCAGGATCACTGCGTAGCCTCCAACGTGTGTTTCTTAGTCAGGATCACTGCGTAGCCTCCAACGTGTGTCTCTTAGTCAGGATCACTGCGTAGCCTCCAACGTGTGTTTCTTAGTCAGGATCACTGCGTAGCCTCCAACAAGAGTCTCTTAGTCAGGATCACTGCGTAGCCTCCAACGTGTGTCTCTTAGTCAGGATCACTGCGTATAGCCTCCAACGTGAGTCTCTTAGTCAGGATCACTGCGTATAGCCTCCAACGTGTGTTTCTTAGTCAGGATCACTGCGTATAGCCTCCAACGTGTGTCTCTTAGTCAGGATCACTGCGTATAGCCTCCAACGTGTGTTTCTTAGTCAGGATCACTGCGTATAGCCTCCAACGTGTGTTTCTTAGTCCGGATCACTGCGTAGCCTCCAACGTGTGTCTCTTAGTCAGGATCACTGCGTATAGCCTCCAACGTGTGTCTCTTAGTCAGGATCACTGCGTATAGCCTCCAACGTGTGTTTCTTAGTCAGGATCACTGCGTAGCCTCCAACGTGTGTTTCTTAGTCAGGATCACTGCGTAGCCTCCAACGTGTGTCTCTTAGTCAGGATCACTGCGTAGCCTCAACGTGTGTTTCTTAGTCAGGATCACTGCGTAGCCTCCAACGTGTGTCTCTTAGTCAGGATCACTGCGTAGCCTCCAACGTGTGTTTCTTAGTCAGGATCACTGCGTAGCCTCCAACGTGTGTCTCTTAGTCAGGATCACTGCGTAGCCTCCAACGTGTGTTTCTTAGTCAGGATCACTGCGTAGCCTCAACGTGTGTTTCTTAGTCAGGATCACTGCGTATAGCCTCCAACGTGTGTCTCTTAGTCAGGATCACTGCGTATAGCCTCCAACGTGTGTTTCTTAGTCAGGATCACTGCGTAGCCTCCAACGTGTGTTTCTTAGTCAGGATCACTGCGTATAGCCTCCAACGTGTGTCTCTTAGTCAGGATCACTGCGTATAGCCTCCAACGTGTGTTTCTTAGTCAGGATCACTGCGTAGCCTCCAACGTGTGTTTCTTAGTCAGGATCACTGCGTAGCCTCCAACGTGTGTCTCTTAGTCAGGATCACTGCGTATAGCCTCCAACGTACACTAAGCGTAGGTCAAAGTCAAAGATGTGACAGAAAGCACACACACACACACACACACACACACACACACACACACACACACACACAGGCAGAGGTCCATTTCTACCTGAACATACATCATCTGTGAGAGGTGAAGCGAGGAGGAGGCTTGCGAATCCCATCAGTCATGTCTTTAGACGGAGGTTAAAAGCGGGACAGGGCAGCGACTCCAACCAGAGAGGACAGAGACGTAAAGACTCAACGCTACGAGTCCACAGAGCCAGCTAGGACACCGTTACAGGGCGTTGATACAACGGACCACAAGGAGTTGGTCTTCCCAGGTCAACAACAACTCCACTGACTTTACACATCATGGCTGGTCACAGGTCTTAGAGAACACTGCTGCATGTAGGGAACACGTGGAATGAGCCAATCACAACCTTGTATTCCAATAACGTCTGGATAGAAACCTGCTGCGCTGAGAAAATGGGAAACGAGGAACTTTATACAGTGGCTTGCATAAGTTTACACCCCCATGCTAAAGTTGATTAAAAAGAGGAATAAAAATAAATCTTTTGGAAATTAATCTTAATGCCTTAATTAAAAAAATTAGGAAATTCCAACCTTTAAGGACACCAATTTTCTTTGTGAATGAATGATGTATTGTAAATAAATAAATGTTCTTCCTTAACATACATGTTAAATTCCCATAGAGGCACATTTTTTATTTTTAAAGGCCAGTTATTTCATGGATCAGGATACTACAGTATGTCCTTTGCCATGATTTTATGGAAAGTTCCCCATGTCGATCTCTAGGTATGGTGAAGCGCATGTGATGATTGGGGGGGGTATTTTAATTCTAAAGGCCAAGGGAACTTTATCAGGATGCATAGTATCCTGATCCATGAAATAACTGGTCCGTAACAGTAAATTATTATTATTATTTTTCCATCACTCTGCATACGTCATCTCCTTCATCGCTCTGATGGGTTGGCGGTCTATCCTATTGTGCACAGAGGCCTTTGAGCGGTATCCGTTGGTAACGGGCTGTGTTGACCCACTCTCAGGGTCTGGCGTCAACCAGGCTAACGTCACGGAGATGTTTGTGTCCCCAGACCCAGAAGGGCCTGTGGCCTCAGGTGAGCGTCGGCTGGAGCTTTAGGCTACAAGACAAATCTGAAAGTAGCCGGCTCCTCGCCTGCGCTTGAGGCTAGCGTCTCCATTAGCCGCTACTAGCTTAAGACATCAGAAACTCCGACCCATCTGTCGGCGGTTGAATAGGCACTAGGTTTTGGAATGAAAAAGACAAAATCTCTGGCTCTGGGGCGGCTTCTAGCCCACCCAGTAAGAGCGTTTGCCTATGTTAGAGTCCTGCAGTGGTCCGGGTTCAAATCTGACCTGTGGCCCTTTGATGCGTGTCATCCTCTGTCTCTCCCCCCCTTTCATGTTATCCACTGTCACTACAATAAAAGGGAAAAGCCCCAAAAAATAATCTTTCAAAAAAGAAAAATCTCTGGCTCTGCTGCAGTTTCTTTCTATTTTTTTAAAGTGCCTCAGGCTGCGATTATTTCCTGGATGAATGGATGAGTAGGTTGGTCTCTAACATGTCCCAAAATGGTGACAAACGTGGATCAGGGTTTCCCAAAAAGCCCAAGATGACATCCTCAAATGTCTTAATCCACAACTCAAAGATATTCAGTTTACTGTCCCAGAGGAGAGAAGAAACTAGAAGATATTCATATTGAACAAGCTGGAATCAGAGACTTGTTTTTACATAAAAAAAACAACTCAAACTGATCAATAGATTATCAAAAAAAGTTGGAGATGAATCAATGCAGCCCTGCAGCTCTAAAACGGTCCATCATGAGCCCCACAATATAACAGGAGTGCTATGCAAAATAGGTGGAGTACTCTTTAAATGAATACTAAATGGTCCCCTGTATGTCTTCAAATATTTTAACGTACACGCTGGCCTGCATGTTAGAACCATCAATCATTCAGTGGAGATCGATAGAGAGTGTAGAGTACACTTGCTTGCAGTCGATCTTGGGGATTAATCAACAGAGGAGAAGGTACACGGGACTTGAAAAGAAATCTGGGGGAAGTAGCTGCAAATTTTGTTGTGCGAGGATCTTTCTAAATATATATTCCGTGCATCCACTCCTGGCCTCTAATTTAGCACATGAGAGCAACACGAGTTTGGCTGCAGCTCTACGTATGTCGTCAGTGTCTGGAGGAAGAGTGTGTGTGGTCCAAGTCGATTCTATCAAGTGGTTTTGTGCAAATACACGTATACAGTATATACTCTACACACACACACACACACAGATACAGATGCAGATACTGGAGGTGACCCGGTGCAGTGACGGGGTGGGACGTGACTTGATTAAGAATGCCGAGGTAAGAGTGATAAAGCACCGTCTAAATCCACCCACATCCTGTGACCCTGCAATAAGTCAAACGCCAACGACAGCCACATACACGCCATAAATAACGCCGCCTGATGTCAGCCCCTCCCTCTGCCCAGGTTTACGTTCCCGGTTTGACTAAATAGACGACAAAAAGTGGGAATCTTTGCTTTCGGGGGAAACAAACACAAAGCAGACAGCCGACATAACAACTTAAGATGCTAAAAGGCGGCTAAATATAACTTTCTGTCCTCTATTTGCAGGCTCTCTTGGGCACAAGACACACAAACAAGCGCACACACCGAATTCCAACCTCGTACTTGTGATAATTCATGCAATCACACCCAAACACATGAACACATCATGTGGGGTTAATAGAGCAGGTGTCCACTGCAGCGAGAGCTCTGCACTCTTGGCTCCCGAGCCAATATTCTGGGCTCATTTGAATAAAAAAAATAAAAAATAATCTGGAAACATTTGCTGGACCGTTGGGGCTAATGTTCAATCTGCTGCTCTTTGACTCAGTGCCATCTCATTTCCACTCCTGAAGCCGGCGTTGCACCATCATGTGGTGGGGACTCGAGAGGGCGGAGGGAGAAGACAGAAGAGAGACGGGAATGACGCGTCTTTATTTGTGTGTGAGAATAAAACGCTTACAAGGTTTTCAGCGTGAAAAATGATGCAACTCGCACACACAAACGTGTCTGCAGAACATCATCAAGGTCAAGGTGGAAAATAGATTTCTGTTGCTCTTTTTAAAACAAACAGGCACAGGTGCAAGAGCACGCAGCCAAAAACAGAAATAATGGGGTGGAAAATGTGTGAAATTGTCTTGCGATTTTTGGGTAAACACTCACTACAGGTAACATTGTCAAGATGCTGACTCCAGGTTAAAAAAAAACAATTATATATATATATATATATATATATATATATATATATATATATATATATATATATATATATATATATACAAAACTCCCCAAACTCCACGCACATTCAAAGTGAGACAGGCTGACGGCAGGATAGTCGCTTTTGGAAAAACAATTAATGAGGGTTTGGGGGAATCGACACAGCACAGTATCGCGATATTTTCTGTGGCAATACACAATACACTCGATACACAGAAGCCAAGTATGGATCTTTTATTATATATTATATATTATATGTGTGTTGGTCACATAGCGATAACATTGAAGTGAGATGAACAAACAGAGAAATGTTTCTTTTTAGATGAAACATGTTGATAAGTTTCCTTTTGGGGACGTCAAAGAAATTGGGAATAAATAATAAAATAGCAAATTTTGCAATATGTTTAAAATCGCAATGATATTGTATCGTGACATAAGTAACGTGAAGATATCGCATCGGGACATAAGTAACGTAATGATATTGCATCGGGATGATATCGTATCGGGACATAAGTAACATGAAGATATCGTATCGGGACATAAGTAACATGAAGATACCGTAACGTGATGATATTGTATCAGGACATAAGTAACGTGAAGATATCGTATCGGGACATAAGTAACGTAATGATATTGCATCGGGATGATATCGTATCGGGACATAAGTAACGTGAAGATATCGTATCGGGACATAAGTAACGTGAAGATATCATATCGGGACATAAGTAACGCGAAGATATCGTATCGGGACATAAGTAACGTGAAGATATCGTATCGGGACATAAGTAACGTGAAGATACCGTAACGTGAAGATATCGTATCGGGACATAAGTAACGTGAAGATATCGTATCGGGACATAAGTAACGTGAAGATATCGTATCGGGACATAAGTATCGTGAAGATATTGTATCGTGATGATATCGTATCGGGACATAAGTAACGTGAAGATATCGTATCGGGACATAAGTAACGTGATGATATCGCATCGGACATAAGTAACGTGAAGATATTGTATCTGATGATATCGTCTCGGGACATAAGTAACTGAAGATATCTCGGGACTCAAGTAACTGAAGATATCGTCTCGGGACATAAGTCTGAAGATATCGTATCGGGACATAAGTAACGTGAAGATATCGTATCGGGACACAAGTAACGTGAAGATATCGTATCGGGACATAAGTAACGTGATGATATCGCATCGGACATAAGTAATGTGAAGATATTGTATCGTGATGATATCGTATCGTGACATAAGTAACGTGAAGATATCGTATCGGGACATAAGTAACGTGAAGATATCGTATCGGGACATAAGTAACGTGAAGATATCGTATCGGGACATAAGTAACGTGAAGATATCGTATCGGGACACAAGTAACTGAAGATCTCGTCTCGACATAAGTCTGAAGATATCTCTCTCTAAGTCTCTCTCGTCTCTCTCTAAGTAACTGAAGATATCGTCTCGGGACACAAGTAACGTGAAGATATCGTATCGGGACATAAGTAACGTGAAGATATCGTATCGGGACATAAGTAACGTGAAGATATCGTATCGGGACATAAGTAACGTGAAGATATCATACCGGGACATAAGTAACGTGAAGATATCGTATCGGGACATAAGTAACGTGAAGATATCATACCGGGACATAAGTAACGTGAAGATATCGTATCGGGACATAAGTAACGTGAAGATATCATCCGGACATAAGTAACGTGAAGATATCGTATCGGGACATAAGTAACGTGAAGATATCGTACCGGGACATAAGTATCGTGATGATATCGTATCGGGACATAAGTAACGTGAAGATATCGTACCGGGACATAAGTAACGTGAAGATATCGTATCGGGACATAAGTAACGTGAAGATATCGTACCGGGACATAAGTATCGTGATGATATCGTATCGGGACATAAGTAACGTGAAGATATCGTACCGGGACATAAGTATCTGATGATATCTCTCGACATAAGTCTCTGAAGATCTCTCTCGACATAAGTAACTGAAGATATCGTCGACATAAGTCTCTGATGATATCGTATCGGGACATAAGTAACGTGAAGATATCTTACCGGGACATAAGTATCGTGATGATATCGTATCGGGAGGCCTCTGGTGATTCCCCCCCCCCATTGCTTTTATGCAGCGCTCCAGTTTCCATTTCCTCCTCTTAGTAGAGCAGCGATAATATGTCTCTCTCTGTCTCTCTCTGTCTCTCTCTCTGTCTCTCTTTCTCTCTCTCTCTCTCCGTCTCTCTCTCTCTGTCTCTCTCTCTCTCTCTGTCTCTCTCTCTGTCTCTCTCTCTCTCTGTCTCTCTCTCTCTCTCTCTCTCTCTGTCTCTCTCTCTCTTTCTCTCTCTCTCTCTCTGTCTCTCTCTCTCTCTCTCTGTCTCTCTCTCTGTCTCTCTCTGTCTCTCTCTCTCTCTCTCTCTCTGTCTCTCTCTCTCTCTCTCTGTCTCTCTCTCTCTCTCTCTCTCTCTCTCTCTCACTCTCTTTCCTCTCTTCCTCTGTTCCAAAAGGCGTGATGAGGGTTGCATACAATTAGCTGCCTGGCGAGGGGAACGTGTCCTGGGGCAACATGGAGGACCTCGTTTCCAAAGAGTCTCGACACACACTCTGCTCAACCCCCACCACCTCCCTCCCCCCCCATATATCCCCGAGTAACAACACAAGATCAGATAGAGAAGGGAGAGGGGCGAGTTTCAAATAGCAGCCCACAGACACTCTTCTGAAGATTTTAACTACCAGCAAAAAAAATACAGAGCGTAAAATTAGTGATCAGTGTTGACATTTTCTCCACGTTCAGCTCCAACCACCCAAAATGAATATAAGGGAAAGTGTAAGCCTTGTGAATGCTGTTTTCTTTCAGGTTTGGGTGGGTTATGGGTCCAACCTTCAGAAAATGTGACGTTTTTCCAATTCAACAACATGCATAACATAATTTTGGACCATTATTATCACAATATCTGTCTAAAACATAGGAAATGATGATGAGACGCAGCACTAAAAAACCTTAAAGACAAAACCTGCTGAAGACGTATAGAGCTGCAAAACATGAATCGATTATCAAGTTCAAGTTCAAGACCTTTATTTGTCCCCGAGGGGAGATTCATTTTGCTGCAGTAGCAAGAAATTGACACACAATACATGATTATTTGTCAACTATTAAATTAATCGCCAACTATTCTGATAATCGAATAATTGGTTTGAGTCATTTTTATAAAAAACATTCTGATGTTCGCTTGTTAAATGTGAATATGTTAATGTTATTATGTTATGTATGTGAATATGTGAATACGTTATGTATGTTATGTATGTTATGTATGTTAATATGTGAATACATTATGTATGTTATGTATGTTATGTATGTTATGTATGTTAATATGTGAATACATTATGTATGTTATGTATGTATGTATGTTATGTCTAGCGTCTTCTCTCCTCTGTGACAGGAAACTTTATATTAGTGCTGTCAGTTAAACGCGTTATTAACGGCGTTAACGCAAACCCATTTTAACAGTGTTGATGTTTTTTAATCGCGATATTAACGATATTTTTTCACATTCTGTTGCAACAACTGGTAACGTTAGAAAAACTACAACACCCACCAGATCTAGCTAGACCGAAACACAACAACAGGCACACGCCGTTTGGGCTCTCAAGTAGTTCTATATATGTATATATATATAGAAAATGTGCGATTAATTGCGAGTTAACTATGACATTAATGCGATTAAATATTGTAATCTTTTGACAGTACTACTTAATGTCTTTGAGTTGTGGACAAAACAAGTGGAGGACGTTGTTTTGGGCTTTTTGGGAAATACTGATCCACATTTTTTTTACCATTTTCTGACATTTTAGAGACCGAATAACTAATCTGTTAATCCAGAAAATAATCAACAGCTTAATTTACAATTGCAATGAATCGTTAGTTGCAGCCCTAAAGAAGTCTACATGGGACCAACCACCTTTAGATGTGAGAACAGTCACGAAATCCACATTGTCCTTTGTGTATTGAAGGGGTGTTGCTGTGTCTACTGCAGTCAAAAAGAAACAGAAACAAAAAAAGAATAACATAACAGGGGTTAAAGTGCCCTTCATGCGATGAAAATAGACAGGTTTGGAGCTTTAGATGTTTCATGTACTCTCTGGTATCCCAGTCCAATTACAGCCCGCCCCACCAAGAGCTTTCTCTCCACGCTCTCACGGGCTGTCACGTCCTGATATGGAAGGGCGCCGCGATGCTGAAGGTCGGTCAGTCCGCACACTTAACCTCATTTCCCAACGCTCTGCTCTGCCTCTCCCAGACCAGCCTGCAGATTGGTGTCCATTTGAAAAGCGGGCTCTGGGTTTGACGGGATGGGGGTTTGATGGAGGGAAGGGGGCGGGGGCAAGGTGGGGTAGGGTGGGGGGTGGGGGGATCAGAGCAGCCTCGGCATACAAACGGCTGAGAAAGGAGCTTTTTGGAGCATGACTCCTGACTGCAGTCAGTTCTAGTGGTTTTTAATTAACCGAGGGAGAAGATATTTACACAGGGTCGCTGCTGTGGCGTCCACACCCCAATGCACCCCAACGTACCCTGATGCACCCCAACGCACCCCAACGTACCCTACTGCACCCCAACACACCCCAACGTACCCCACTGCACCCCAACACACCCCAACGTACCCTACTGCACCCCAACGTACCCTAATGCACCCCAACACACCCCAACGTACCCTACTGCACCCCAACGTACCCTAATGCACCCCAACACACCCCAACGTACCCTAATGCACCCCAACGCACCCCAACGTACCCTGATGCACCCCAACGCACCCCAACGTACCCTACTGCACCCCAACACACCCCAACGTACCCTACTGCACCCCAATGCACCCCAACGTACCCTGATGCACCCCAACGCACCCCAACGTACCCTACTGCACCCCAACACACCCCAACGTACCCCACTGCACCCCAACACACCCCAACGCACCCTACTGCACCCCAACGTACCCTAATGCACCCCAACACACCCCAACGTACCCTACTGCACCCCAACGTACCCTAATGCACCCCAACACACCCCAACGTACCCTAATGCACCCCAACGCACCCCAACGTACCCTGATGCACCCCAACGCACCCCAACGTACCCTACTGCACCCCAACACACCCCAACGTACCCTACTGCACCCCAACACACCCCAACGTACCCTACTGCACCCCAACGCACCCTACTGCACCCTACTGCACCCCAATGCACCCCAACGTACCCTACTGCACCCCAACGCACCCCAATGTACCCTACTGCACCCCAACGCACCCTAATGCACCCCAATGTACCCTACTGCACCCCAACGCACCCCAACGCCCTACTGCACCCCAATGCACCCCAACGTACCCTACTGCACCCCAACGCACCCCAACGCACCTACTGCACCCCAACGCACCCCTCCCAACGTACCCTACTGCACCCCAACGCACCTACTGCACCCCAACGCACCCCAACGTACCCTACTGCACCCCAATGCACCCCAACGTACCCTACTGCACCCCAACGCACCCCAATGTACCCTACTGCACCCCAACGCACCCTAATGCACCCCAATGTACCCTACTGCACCCCAACGCACCCCAACGTACCCTACTGCACCCCAATGCACCCCAACGCACCCTACTGCACCCCAACGCACCCCAACGCACCTACTGCACCCCAACGCACCCCAACGCACCCCAACGCACCCTACTGCACCCCAACGTACCCTACTGCACCCCAACGCACCCCAACGTACCCTACTGCACCCCAATGCACCCCAACGTACCCTACTGCACCCCAATGCACCCCAACGTACCCTACTGCACCCCAACGTACCCTACTGCACCCCAACGTACCCTACTGCACCCAACACACCCCAACACAACTCAACGCACCTTAACGTTACTAGTTACTTTAGTTACTCCACTACATTCATCTGACAGCTTTAGTTACTAGTTACTTTAGTTACTAGTTACTTTAGTTACTAGTTACTTTAGTTACTCCACTACATTCATCTGACAGCTTTAGTTACTAGTTACTTTAGTTACTCCACTACATTCATCTGACAGCTTTAGTTACTAGTTACTTTAGTTACTAGTTACTTTAGTTACTCCACTACATTCATCTGACAGCTTTAGTTACTAGTTACTTTAGTTACTAGTTACTTTCCACATTAAGATTCCTGCACACTAAACACACGTATTTTATATAATCTGATGTATATTATAAAGTAACCATAGCAACAATATAGCGGCTCCAGGTCCTGCTGAGGTGATGATGTCATATATCAGCTGAGGTGATGATGTCATTAAACAGCTGATTGTGTCCTTCACTCTTTCTTCAATGGGAGGATTTTACTTTTAATACTTTAACTCCCTTTTCCTCATGATACTTACAGATTGTTACCGATGGACCATTTCCAACGCAGTACTTCTACTACTACTTGTAACAGAGTATTTTTACAGTGTGGTATTAGTACTTTTACTGCAGTAAAGGATCTGAATACTTCATCCAGCGCTGGGAAATGGCATCAGACAGAGAAGAGATAACGAAGAGGAGAAAGGAGATGAAGAGGGGGGGTCAACGGGACACCGGGAAGACCTTGAAGGAAAAGGAAATGGGATCATGAGATAAAGAGGGAGAAGAAGAAGCGAGAGGAGGTGCGACTCCTCCAAAGAGATTAAGGACCATCTGCATTTCGCCTTTTCATCTGCCTTCGCCATAATCATCCCTCCCCCCCCCAACTCAAAATCACACCAATCTGAATGAGTGATCTTGACAAATTGGGCTGCTCGAGAAAAAAAGGGGGTGCTCTTTTCTCCGGCAGAGAAGAGGGAGAGGGGGGGGGGGGTTTGCAGACTGTGGGGAGTCTGCAGCAGGACAAAGATATGACTGTAATTGGCTGCTACACTCTCCTTCCCCTAATCTCCAACCGCAGAGGGTGGCGAATGGGAGGGGTGGGGGGGGGGGGAATGGGACAGCGAGCACGAACAGAACGCCACAGCAGCAAAAAAAATCAAATCTCAGCAACCACAAAATTCCAATAAAGTCCAAATGTTATGTATATGCATTGGAAACAATATGGGAAATTCATGCCTAATCCTTGGTAGGTCACAAAAGACTTAAAAAGACTTCAAAGCTAGATTAATGAGGACGTACCAATCCCACACTGGGTAACTTCTTACCGAGCATTAACATTGTACGTCAAACAAGAAGCTAATCGTGGTATTAGTTTGAAAATATCCTTCGACCTTTTGTAGAGGTCTCAGAATTCATTTTATGCTCCACAGATATCTAATTTTATGCTTTTACGGACTTACACATTTGCAGAATAATGGAAACGTCCGGATATTTTTCTTCACTTAGGAGAGCACTGAGCCTGGCGTGCTGAAAAATGTCTGTTTCTTTTCATGGCCAGTATTTAAGATGCTTCTGCACAGCATTACAAGCTGTGTTGTTGCTGCTGACAGACTCAGATTATTATTCTAAGTGTGTGACAACATTATGAAAGGATCCCTACAGAGATAGACCTTTTAGTTAAAGAGGAAGATCCTTTTAGTTTAACATGAAACAGAAATCACCATCACCAAACCCACCAGACTCCATGTAAATAATCAGTGATTTTATCATCGTAAAACACACTTCATACAAAGTGGACAAAAACTAAATAAAACTACCAAAAGCCGTTTTGGTTCATCTTTCCACTGTTGATCCAACAATCACCACTCTGGTCTGGTTGGAATAAACTCTTAATTCACCCATTTACATGTGGAGATATGCTGCTCTATACACGCTAAAAGTAGTGATTATTTACATGGAGTCTGGTGGAGATATGCTGCTTTATACACGCTAAAAGTAGTGATTATTTACATGGAGTCTGGTGGAGATATGCTGCTTTATACACGCTAAAAGTAATGATTATTTACATGGAGTCTGGTGGAGATATGCTGCTCTATACACGCTAAAAGTAGTGATTATATACATGGAGTCTGGTGGAGATATGCTGCTCTATACACGCTAAAAGTAGTGATTATTTACATGGAGTCTGGTGGAGATATGCTGCTTTATACACGCTAAAAGTAATGATTATTTACATGAAGTCTGGTGGAGATATGCTGCTCTATACACGCTAAAAGTAGTGATTATATACATGGAGTCTGGTGGAGATATGCTGCTCTATACACGCTAAAAGTAGTGATTATTTACATGGAGTCTGGTGGAGATATGCTGCTTTATACACGCTAAAAGTAATGATTATTTACATGGAGTCTGGTGGAGATATGCTGCTCTATACACGCTAAAAGTAGTGATTATATACATGGAGTCTGGTGGAGATATGCTGCTCTATACACGCTAAAAGTAGTGATTATATACATGGAGTCTGGTGGAGATATGCTGCTCTATACACGCTAAAAGTAGTGATTATTTACATGGAGTCTGGTGGAGATATGCTGCTCTATACACGCTAAAAGTAGTGATTATTTACATGGAGTCTGGTGGAGATATGCTGCTCTATACACGCTAAAAGTAGTGATTATTTACATGGAGTCTGGTGGAGATATGCTGCTCTATACACGCTAAAAGTAGTGATTATTTACATGGAGTCTGGTGGGTTTGGTGATGGTGATTTCGGGGCCGTTTCATGACAAAAACCGAAGTTACCCTTTAAGGAGAATTCTCATTTCAAGGAGCCAGGGAGACTAATGAATTCACAGCTCGACCAATGTGCTAGGCCAGCAGGTTCTCTCCCCACCCCCACCCCCACCCCTCTCTACCTGCTTCAACTTTCGGAAATGAAATGTGAGAAATGGGCCAATTTACAGCTAAAGGCTGTTTCTCCCTAAGAGGCACTGGCATAAAAATGGAGTACAGAGGATATGCAGAGGAAGATGTGGAGAGATGAGGGGTTTGAGTTTGAGAAAAAGAGAAGAAAAAGATGTGAGACAAGGAAGCAAGACGTTGGCACTAATATGACAGTCATGTCTAAGGGGAGGACAGAAGTGCTGAATTGCATTTCTGGCCTTAAAATACCTCTTAAAACACAACGAGACTCTGGAGTTGAAGAGCGAGTGGCTTTTGATCTTCCCAATCAGCTTTCATGACAGGAGCTGCTCAGATATGCAACAAGCAGAAACAAAAGGGGATGTCAGCATGAAGAAGTTAGCTGCACTCGGGGAAGTTTGAAAGGTAGAAGGAAAGAAGTTGGAAGAAGCAGGCGGAACAAAGGCGGTGCAAGTTAGGGCGACAGAAACGAATATGAGAGGTCCTCTGCCATCTGTTCCTCATCATGTCTGGGGTCCACATAGCAGCTGAAAGCCTTTCCTGGGGTAGTGCCGGAGCTCTGTTACACTATCTCATCCCAGTGCTCTCATCGTTCTGCCTTAGAACAAAAGCATAACGCAATTTATGTTCAACTAGTCTTGTGTGTGAATTAGGGTTGTCAAAAGTGTCCAAAATTGATGTATATTACTTCTAGGGCTGCACAATAGAAGGAAAATATGCTATAATGTCGTTGAATTTCGCAAAAGCGATTTTTCTTGCGATAAATAAACAGATTTATTTAAGTCTTCTCAGTTCTGCATGACTAAATTACAAATACGTTATTTTATTAGTTTTATTTGTTATGTGTAGGTATGTAGATCTTTTAACAGACATGTCTGTGTTGGAATGAATGGACCTACTGTACATAAGTAGTTATGTCCTCCGTTGTTTTGGTTTGCCCTCATATGGACATAATGAGCCAAATTTGATCTTGGAATATATTCAAAATATGTAACATATGCAAAAGAGCAGAGGCTCAAGGTAGCATGCAATGATGCAATGAGGCTGCTGCTTGGTCTGCTTTCAGGGAACGATTGTACAGATTAATAAAGAATACGTTGAGGACGTCTTCTCTCTAACGGGGACGTTATGGGACTGATTGGTGGGACGTTTGTGGACGAAGTACACACAGAGACACACTGGTAAGAGATAATGAGGTGTAACCATGGATCAGCTGATTAAGTATCTCACGTTACTGCATCCTGTCAACAGTAACTTCATGTAATATCAGATGAGGAGTTTTCTTCAGCGGGGTGCAGATGTTCCACCAGAACTACGTCCTTCCTGAGACCGTTCAGCAGAGTCACCGCCGCTGCGTCCGGAGCTCAGCGCCGCCCGAGACGACCCCCAGAGCGTATTATCCTCCTATCCCAGAATGCATCTGTGGTGTAGCCAGACCTTTACTCCACGGTGCTGTTGAGTTCATACCTGCTGTAACTGCGTGAGACACCTGCAGGACCTTCGACAAACCAAGCGCCGACGGAGACGGAGCTTCCTGATTGCTCTGACATCACATCTGTTAAGTCTTTTAGCACAGCATTGAGAGGGGGGGGGAATAGGGGGGTGGCGGGTTGGTTCGAAGGAGCCCCCAACACCCCACCCTGCCTTTCCTCATGGGACCAGTTATCTTTTCATTTGATAGGAGCTGGAAAACCACCATCTGTAATTAGATTACACATAGATAGACGAAACGCTTAGGTAATTAGCCCAAACCATATTCTAATCAGGTTTCAGAACTCCCCCCCTCCTCTCGAGAAAATCTCACAGAAATCCCCCGGGATGCACCATCACAAGAGCCAAGAAGAGACGGGCACTCAAACAAAACAAGATCATTTGACGCTAATTTCCCAAACAGGAAGGCACTTAAAGACTGAGACAACTAAACATGTGCCTCTCTAACGGATTAAAGAAAAGGAAAACAGGACGTAACATGAATGTGCACGGGATGAAAAGCAGAAAAACAGCTTTCGGTTTTGTGTACGCTTCCTGGGACGAGGACGGGGACCCCCCCCCCCCCCCCCGTTCCCGGGAAGCGAGGACGGGGAATTCAATATTCAATATTCAATGGGAAGGGGTGCAAGAGGCGGTGATAACTGTCAAAGAGCTGTCTCAGGAGGAGTGTCTCCTGCCACATTGCCTTCTCCATTATTTGTCAGCCTGCCCGTCCATCCGTCCGTCGGCCACACAGCGCTCGGAGGGTTGACAAAGTGCATTCACAGGGAAACACGTGTCACATGTACTGGGGGCGACGAGGGGAAAGCGGCACACCGATCAGCAATTTTGCTTTTGTTCCACCTCGTTCCATCAGCGTCTAATTAAGACTCCTGTAGTAGAAAATAAAGAATTCCAAAAGTATTTTATCAACGCCGTCTCGCCGAGGCTCGTCAGACTGACAGCTCAATCACGCAGCCATTACATTCGTCTCTCACTTTGATTGGAAATCCATTTCAAGTGTCACGTCAATTTGTATTTTCCAGAACAAAAGTGCATGAACAAAAAAACGAGAAATACCGCTGAAAGGAGAAAAGCAAGAGATTACATGTCTAACTGTTCCTCCATATTTTATACTTCAACATGAAGATAATCACAATGCTTTCCTACAGAAACTATCACTATTCATCCACACGCACTGTAGAACTGCTACGGGTGTCATCGTCCATCGGCTGCCACGCCCCCACCCCCACCCCGAAGGACATCGGCCCACCCTAGTGTCACGAACCTCCAAATCTACGATTCGATTCAATACTGGAGTTACATTTTGGATTTCAACTGTGACAATCTCCCAATAGCAGAAGGGTACTTTACAGCAACAGTTTGAGTTTCGCAGAGTTTAACAAGGTGCACGTGAATGCACCATGGAGTCCCTCCGGAGCACACATGCTTTCCCTCCTGTCTTGGGGAAGGCAAAATGTTGCGTTCAGGGAAAGAGGAGGATTTTACAGTTATTCTCCGTTATCTCCGACTGCGTCAGTGGCCGTGGTGTCTGGTTAAGAGCAGCTGCGGGCTACCGCTAAGCTAACGTCACCCTGTGTCTTTAGCTGCACGCCAGTCAAAATCAAAAGCTCGTTCCAATCGATTTTCCACTTAAAATCTAAATCGTGAAACCCTTAACAACTGGGCCTCTTCCATTCTGTTTTTAAATATGATTCACTGATGAAGAAAGTAATTGTATATCTTACCAAAAACAATGCATCCAAGCAGAGAGATTTCTATCGATGGAGGCCTTCAACCGTGTAATTTCATCAACTGCAGAATCCCAGCAACAGGCACAGACAGACTTATTGAATTAGGTTTTTAACACAGCGCCAAATAGACTCACTTCAAAACACCAACTGGCAGAGAAACACGCGGCATTGTCAACAGATTTGCATCAAACAGGATTTTACCAGATCCAAATTGCTCCTTTGGGAAGACGAGCACGTTGGCAGATGAGGGAGGCCTGCTTTCATATCGAAACACCTGCTCACTCTCTACTTAGACCACTAAAGCCAGCCAGCACAGAGCTTTTCCTCCTCTCCAACACACAATCCCGGTCTGCCATGTCACCGGGAGAGGTGGCCCAGCCGAGCCGTCTCCCCTGAGCGTACGCACGCATGAGCGTGTCAGAAGAGCCGGCGTCGCAGCGGGTTGCACCTGCTCCGCCTCGGGCCCTCCTCCTGCTGCAGAGATGGAGGAGCGAGGACACGGGAGTGATAGAAAGCTCGGGGAACAGGACCTGCTGCTGGCGGAAATGGCAGCAGCTCGGCTCAAACCAACCAAAGTGCATTTTGAGGGTCTAATATCAATTCGTACGAGTTTCAAACAGAGACGCTGAGCTCTAAACGCTATGAATGATACAACGTCCCAGATGTCCGGAAGAAAATAAAAAATAAAATCCGTCCAAGTTAGGGGTAAAAAAAATCAATACAGCAAAGTATCGCAATATTTTAAGTGGCAATACTGCATCGATACACCGACGCCAAATATGGATCTGTTATTATATATTATATATTATATGTGTTGGTCAGTTTGTCCCATTTTGCAGCAATAACATTGAAGTGAGATGAACAAACAGAGAAATGTTTCTTTTTAGATGAAACATGTTGATAATTTTCCTTTTGGGGACGTCATTAGAAACTGGGGAAAAATTTGAAGTTGTAATAAAGGTTATACATTGCAATATATTGCAGAATATTGCAATATGTTTAAAATCACAATATCATCGTATTGTGATGATATCGTATTGGGAGGCATCTGGTGATCCCCCCCCCCACCCACTCCAGGTAAGACGTTTGTGTGCAGGTTCAGCTGTGATATGCGATTGCGATACGATTCACGATATTGGAGGGAATTATCATTTTTCTATCATTATTCTCATTTTCATTGGAAAATATTAGGATTCAAGACATAAAATGATTACAGTGTGTTTTCTGCGAGGATGTGTAAGGTGTTTTCTTTCGTCTGTAGGACAGGATTTGGAGGCTGGGACGTCTCTGCAGCATCACAGTACTTAACCCTCATGTTGTCCTCGGGTCCAATTGACCCGTTTTCAGTAAAAAAAAAACAATTTTGTCACAAAAAATGGGCTATTGAAATAAGCACTGAAAATGTCAACATTAAAAATATCAAAAAACATTACAAAAGCACCCATAACATTGAAAAAAAACTACAAAAATGTGGGGAAAAGCAATAATAATGTTGAAAAAACATTGTTGTTTTTTTCGTGGTTGACGGGAAGACAACACAAGGGTTAACTCAGAATGGTTTGATGCATGTTTTGAATTTAACATATATTGCAGCCCCCTTTGTGATTTGGATATTTCTACTGCGATTTCAACAAAAGTGCCATTGAATGTGCAGCCCTAGAAGGAAGGCATGTTAGCTTAGCTTCTCCATGAAGACATGCATGCTAGGTAGGACTAAAGTAGCCGATTGGCTAACACTGGCGCATTTACAGAAATGTTGATTAATGTGCATTGTCCTAATCAAATAAATAAATCTACAAATCTGTCTGGGGGTGTCGGCTGGCGCCTGACGGACACATGCAGCGGTGTTCAGGCATGGAGGATTCCTCCTGTCCACACGCCAGCCAGTCCGGCCAGGCTGCAACAACGTCCCCAGGGCAGTGTTGGAAAGCTGTGTTGCATTCAGGGTCTCTACAGAATAACATATCCATTCATTATAACACAAGGCCGAGCAGTTTGAGTCAGCAGCGGCGCTGTCCCTCCGGCTCCGTGCAGACCTAATGGGGCAGCTCAACTACACGCTCCTGTCAGAGATGCTAAAGCAGCAATCCTGCTGCAGCAGTCGCAGCCTTCTCTGCAACGGATAGAGACAGCACTGTTTACTGGACGTACGCAAAGAACCGTGAATCTCTCGTTCTTTTTATGTTGCTTTATTACTACCTTTATTGTCTGTTATGCATTGTTTTTTATTTAGTTATTGTTAACAGTCCCCATACATTATAAATATATCCTCCAACGTCTTTAACCTAACTTTGTTACCTGCTATTCTTTTCTTTGGTTTTATCCGATTTCATGGCGATTTCAACGACCTTAGTGGTCCCTAATACTGGATCTGAAGTCTCTTTTATATAGACCTTAGTGGTCCCCTAATACTGTATCTGAAGTCTCTTTTATATAGACCTTAGTGGTCCCCTAATACTGTATCTGAAGTCTCTTTATATAGACCTTAGTGGTCCTCTAATACTGTATCTGAAGTCTCTTTATATAGACCTTAGTGGTCCCCTAATACTGTATCTGAAGTCTCTTTTATATAGACCTTAGTGGTCCTCTAATACTGTATCTGAAGTCTCTTTATATAGACCTTAGTGGTCCCCTAATACTGTATCTGAAGTCTCTTTATATAGACCTTAGTGGTCCCCTAATACTGTATCTGAAGTCTCTTTTATATAGACCTTAGTGGTCCCCTAATACTGTATCTGAAGTCTCTTTTATATAGACCTTAGTGGTCCCCTGATACTGTATCTGAAGTCTCTTTTATATAGACCTTAGTGGTCCTCTAATACTGTATCTGAAGTCTCTTTTATATAGACCTTAGTGGTCCCCTAATACTGTATCTGAAGTCTATATAGACCTTAGTGGTCCCCTAATACTGTATCTGAAGTCTCTTTATATAGACCTTAGAGGTCCCCTAATACTGTATCTGAAGTCTATATAGACCTTAGTGGTCCCTAATACTGTATCTGAAGTCTCTTTTATATAGACCTTAGTGGTCCCCTAATACTGTATCTGAAGTCTATATAGACCTTAGTGGTCCCTAATACTGTATCTGAAGTCTCTTTTATATAGATCTTAGTGGTCCCCTAATACTGTATCTGAAGTCTCTTTTATATAGACCTTAGTGGTCCCCTAAAACTGTATGTATGACCTCATAAGGGGAAGATTCCAGATCGGCCCATCTGAGCTTTCATTTGCTCAAAGGCAGAGCAGGATACTCAGGGCTCGGTTTACACCTACCACTATTTCTACCCACTGGGGGACCATAGACAAGCTGGGAGGGGGGGAGGGGTGGGGGGCTCATATCAATGTTAAAAAACCTCATAAAGTGACATGTTCATGTCATGGGACCTTTAACAAAGTGCCTGAATCCCAACACCATCTCCCAAATGTAAATTGGGAGCGTAATTTCACAGCTGAAGCGTTACACCAACAGCTGTGTGCCAAGTTACAGTCCTTTATCCCAACGAGTGATTATGTATCTTTCTTTCTTTCTTTCTTTCTTTCTTTCTTTCTTTCTTTCTTTCTTTCTTTCTTTACAGCCCTCATTGAAGCAGCTGGACCGAGTGCCTCACCAGCTTTTACAGCAGAAGACAGAGAAGCATTCACGGCACTAAACATGTTGAGTTCAGTGCCGTTTCACCATGCAGAACACCCAGACAGGTGGCGAAGGCGGCAAGCACATTTGACACGGCTATAAAGGCAGCCATTAGTTAACATAACGTAACGTCACACTGCAGACACGGTGCAGCGGCTGGCCGGCCTCCGAAGCAGCGTTCAGCCTCGTAAATATATATTAAAACAGCTAAGAAGCCTCTGACGCTTGAGATTTCACAGTGGTAACCGGAGCGCTCGCCAGACTGCTGAGCAATACATGCACTAACACGACCTCTGACCCCAGTCACAGGAATATAGATCAGAAAAGGAGGGCCGGAGGAGAAGGGGGGAGGGGGGGGGGATAACACACTGCGAGGGAGAAGCAGGAGCTACAGTTTTTCAGCGCCTCTGACGGATGGTAATATTACACATTTTCCATCAATCACGTCCGATCGGACGGCAGGATATCGCTCACTTGTCAAAACAGACATTTCCCAAGACACTTCCAGACAAACACACAAAAAAGAGCATCGTGAAATGCATAAATACACAAATACACACGGTGTGAGAGAAACAAGGTGACACGTATTCAGGGACACACAATAGATCTTTCTTTCTGCACAGCTCATTTAACCCTCGTGGTGTCTTCACTGTCGTGTCCCCCGGGACTTATTTGGGGTTTTAAAAACAATTCTGAAATAACATTTTACTTCATAATCTATTAACAAATATTGTCTTTATCTCCATTTCCAGCAGCTGAGATAACATCTATGTTCAGGGAATGAATCAGTCTCTACTAGAACACTATTAAAGATGGAAGTGGGGTTCGTTTTTATCATCAGGTTATAATTCATGTTAAAAATCACTATGGAAACAACATAAGTGTCATATCCAGAATAATGTTCTGAGTCAGGAATACATGTTTATCTCAGGAAATAAGGTAAGGTGCTGATTTCAGGTAGAAAACATGGAACTTGGACCATTTTTCTTCTTGTAAAAATTGGGTCAATTTGACCCGAATACCATACAAGGGTTAAAGGACAATGGCAAAGTAATTTGGCGGTGCCGAGAGGGCGGGGGTGCGTCACATCCACACATGTAGGCTGACGCGTTGAGGTTCAAGTCACATCCAGGTCACATGTAGGCTGCAGAGAGCAGCCAAACCACCAGAAACCTTTGAGGTTGAGGACGCAGGCGACAGTGAGATTCCAGTTTCTGCTCTTATTCTGAAAAACACGCTGGTTACACGGCTAATGACCGTTGATATTCCTGCTTACATGCAGCCGTGCGCAGTAGGATTTTTGGAGGACATGTTGGAGCGTGCGAACGCAGCGTCTCTCTTTCATTCCTGCCGCGAGTTTTTGGGCCCCATGACAAAAAAAATCCAATTGTGTTGGGAAAATCAACACTTTTGTTGAGGCTTTTTCTAAATACTTGTTCTTATGTTTTTGTCCCTTTTTCAACACTTTTGATGGTTTTTCATGAGGACAACATGAAGACAACATGAAGACAACATGAGGACAACATGAGGACAACATGAGGGCAACATGAGGACAACATGAGGGCAACATGAAGACAACATGAAGACAACATGAGGGCAACATGAAGACAACATGAGGACAACATGAGGACAACATGAGGACAACATGAAGACAACATGAGGACAACATGAGGACAACATGAGGGCAACATGAAGACAACATGAAGACAACATGAGGACAACATGAAGACAACATGAGGGCAACATGAAGACAACATGAAGACAACATGAGGGCAACATGAGGCCAACATGAGGACAACATGAAGACAACATGAGGGCAACATGAGGCCAACATGAGGACAACATGAAGACAACATGAGGACAACATGAGGGCAACATGAGGGCAACATGAAGACAACATGAGGACAACATGAGGACAACATGAGGGCAACATGAAGACAACATGAAGACAACATGAGGGCAACATGAGGGCAACATGAGGGCAACATGAAGACAACATGAGGACAACATGAAGACAACATGAGGACAACATGAGGACAACATGAGGACAACATGAAGACAACATGAGGGCAACATGAAGACAACATGAAGACAACATGAGGGCAACATGAGGCCAACATGAGGACAACATGAAGACAACATGAGGGCAACATGAGGCCAACATGAGGACAACATGAAGACAACATGAGGACAACATGAGGGCAACATGAGGGCAACATGAAGACAACATGAGGGCAACATGAAGACAACATGAGGACAACATGAAGACAACATGAGGGCAACATGAGGCCAACATGAGGACAACATGAGGACAACATGAGGGTTAATAATTAGTTTTTACCTATTGTTTGGGGCCCGGTCAGTCATGGGCCCTTTGAATTGTCCTAACTTGGCACCCCTGACAGTAACCATAGCAACACACAGAGCTGACCATAAGCCGTAAAACGGGCGGGAGGCCGTAAACTGTCACAAACTGCTGTAAAAACCCGAGATTGAGAGGCATGTCCAAAGAATGCCTCTAAAACCTAAATAATACCGACATATCCCACAAATCCTAATGGGAAAATGCTATTTTAGGAAACATTATGCCTTTACTAATATGAATATATGAATATAATATCCCTTTAATGCCTTTAATTAAGCCTTATTCTGAAAATCCAAATGGAATAAGCGACTTAATATGACCTGTATCAAATTCAGGATAATAGTTAGGGTAATAGTTAATATTAGTGTGCATGTCAACGTACTTAATGTTGGGGTCAACACAGAGGGGGCAGAGAGGGAGGGGGAGACAGCATTATACTGTAAGGAGATATGGCTCTATTAGACTGCAGAAACCCCTAGTTAAATATATATATATAAAGTCTATGAGGCATGAGATAATTTGAGATAGGGAAGCATGTGGGGGGTTCTGTAGTCCTCATTACTGAATCTCTCTCAGCGTGCCTGTCACTCACCACCTGTCTGTCTGCCTCGTTAAGGGTGCTGGAACCATGAATCTCCCTTAGGAGCCGAGCCCACGAGCGTATGGAAGGAAGCGCTCGTGGCCCACATATCTCAGCAACTATAAACATACGCCTGACATAAGCATCCCAGTATAAGCCTCGCATAAATAAATCCAAACGGCGGCTGAACCAAGTCCTGGGAGAGAGAGGAAGAAAAGGCTCAGTGGGCCGTGCTCGGCACCATTTCTCCTTCCTTCCTGCAGGATTTTTACAGCCGGCAGTAAAAAGCCTTTCTCGGCTACCCTCACCGCATTCAGCATGGCAGGAAAAGTTAGGGGAGGCAGGGCTAAAAAAGGCCAGAGTGACGGAGAGGGGAACTAAAACAGTCTGCTCGGGGCTTGGTGGTTTCTGTGACCCCTGGAGAAGCACTCAGCCGAGGCCGTCGGCGTGTCTGCGAAAACACAGCACAGTAACTCCTTCTTCTCTGGAGGGCAGAGAGGGGCTCGGACTAATCTCATCGGCTTCTCTCTTGCACTATGTGCCTTTTGTACAAGGTCATGAAGATTCAGGGGTTAACTGGCTTCTGTAGTATCTAATGACTTGTAACTTGAATCAGGTTCTGCTCCAATTAAGCACTGCTGATTCACTAATGCAAAGGCTTAAGGATTCACATTTTAGTGGAAAGACGGAGTGAACATTGAAAGGGATGTTCATGATGAGTTAGATGAGACTATATGTTATCTAACATGTGACCTTTACTTTGCCACGTAGCAAACCTATATGTTATCTACCACGTAGCCTAAACACATCCTATATAAAGTACATTTGAAGTACTGAAAGACAGAGTGTACATTTTTTGGGTTAGGTCACTCTCCGAGTTTCTGCAGAATTTGTAAATTGACGCTGAATTTTTGATATAATAAACTTCATAATCAAGAAACAGTGTCGAGCAGCTTCCTTAACACATCATCCAGCATTGCTGTTCAGACGCCACACTGTTTTCACAGCCAAAAGTCCTCAATAATCTACTCAAAGAAGCAGACGCGGACCACTCAGGTGCCAGACCAGGGCGCGGGAACGTCTCGTCCTGGCCACATGAAGCAGACAGCTAAGCAGACCCACTCCTGGAAAATGGAGTCTCCAAAGACGGGCTTATGAATCCCATCTCTGACAAAAGAAGCGATGGAATTAGTGGGATTTAAGGGCGTCAGCGTGAGGCCGGTGGTATTAGGGCTGCTCTTCACACGTCTCCATCCGGGCTGGGATCACAGGCTGTCTTTAGGACACACTGGCTGCAAACGTCTGTCACAACACACAGCGCTGCGTTGGACGGAGACAGCTGCAGGGCCTGAAGACGGAGCTGGAGCCAGTCCAGCGTGGAGTTATGGAGGAATGAAGGGACTGCGGTTTTGGCAGCTGGACTCTGATAAATGTTGTGAAACAGAGAAACGAATGCATGTTCCTCAGGCCATCTGCTAAAGGGACAGCCCGTCTTCAAAATACGTTATATCTGATGCACACTATTATTCTGAATATGACGATAGGTGAGATGCGGTAGAGATGCACGGCCGAAAGAAAAGAAGGAGAAACACAGCTACGTTTAAATAATATGAAAGAATTAGATATCAACAGGTTTCTGGATGTGAGCCGGCCTTTTCTAGAAGCTGGTTGAAGGAATGAAAGAGAGACGCTGTGTTGGCACGCTCCAACACGTCCTCCACCGCTGGAACACGCTGATAAAATCCTATTTCGCACGGCTGCATGTAAAGGATAACATTAGTGGAATAGTCACTTTCATTAGCCGTGTAAACAGCTAAGTCAGAATATAGCTTTTTCGGAATAAAAGGCAAAAAACAGAATATTATGTGCATGTAAAGCTAGTCATTGGCAGCCATCTTATGTCTGAAACACTGGCTCTCAGTATATAAGACTGAGTACATAATACCGAAGCTTAACCAATGAAACAAATGAAAAGAGTGAGCTTAAGTCCTGCAGAGGACTGTTCCACCTCACAGAACAAGGAAATGTGTTCCTATTGATGTGGTCCATCAAGTCAGGTCCGCTTTCCTGGCGGCGGAGGCACCCGGAGGCAGGCACCTGGAGGCAGGCACCCGGAGGCAGGCACCCGGAGGCAGGCACCCGGAGGCAGGCACCCGAGGCAGGCACCCGGAGGCAGGCACCCGGAGGCAGGCCCCTCCTGCGCTCTGGGCGCCGCTGACCACACCCCTGGAACAACGACCTCAATAAACTCTAACATGGCTCCATTTGCTCCAACAGAAGCACTGGGGGGGGTTAAAGGAAACGCTTTAGCAAACCAGAAATGAGTGCGCTGAGGCTTGGAGGGAAAACATTACAGAGTGGCCGCTGGAGACCTAACCCTCCTGATGTCTACGGGTCCAATTTGACCCGTTTTTAAGGTTTCTGCTGCAGCAATTTGGATTTCTTTCTACCAAATCGGATTACTCCGTGAAACTCTCTTCACAAGTCAAAGATCAGCTCACCACTTTCATTGACTTTTGGGTGTTTTATTCAACTTTTATAGCATCATTCTGACTGACCTTTGACAGTCTGATTATCCATCATCATCCTCTCATCTTCAAAATTAGTCTAAATAATTCATACTTTCTGCTTTTTTAACTCAAAAGTTAGATTTAATTTCATAGGGGGCGGGCACCAAAATGTCAAACCATGCTACAAAAAAGAGACAAAAACATTTAAAAAAATAAGTGACGAAAACATCAACGAGTTAAAAAAAAAGCAATCTTATTCAATTTTGAGACAACACAAGGGATACATTTTCGGGGGGGGGGGGTCCCCAGACGCCTTCCGATACGATATCATCACGATACTTATGCCGCGATACGATATTATTGCAATTTATAACCTTTTTTCCAACTTCTAATTTTTCCCCAAAAGGAAACTTATCAACATGTTTCATCTAAAAAGAAACATTTCTCTGTTTGTTCATCTCACTTCAATGTTATCGCTGCAAAATGGGACAAACTGACCATCACATATATAATATATAATATATATAATAATAGATCCATACTTGGCGCCTGTGTATCGATACTGAAAATATCAGAAATTATTGCGATAATATGCTCAATTTTATAAATTTTTCCCCACTCCTACTAAATTAATGGCTGCATTTACCACTTGCTGTCCAAAAAATCCATCTCCGCACTCACATCCCAGGAATGAGGACTAATGGTCGTCTCCAGTGCTTCTCCTGTGGTGTTTTGACAGCGGACTCCCCAAGGTGCCGTGCCGGGCGTGTACCTGCAGTTTGCAGACCCCTGCGTCCCAATGAGACTACATAAGAGGGGCCTTGCGTTCCAGGAGGTTCGTCTTTCTGTCCTCCATCTCTGTCCGCCACCCCCAGCGGGAGGCGGTGGACTGGGGATTAACAGAGCGAGTAAAGCACATCAATTTCAGCTGTATTGCTGAGTCGCTGTTCCCCTTACTCAACCCCCCCCTCCCCCACATCTCTTCGCGCCCCAGGAGGATGGGCCGGCTGGCCACGCACCCGCATCCGGTTCCACTCGGCATGCTGGGCCGTAAATACCGTGCAGCATCAGGAACAGCAGGTGCTATCACTCCCCATCATTAATTATCCCATGCTGCATCACTCTGGAGCATCTCCTGCACCATCTTATTCCAGTGGGGGGAGAAAATGGGAAAGGGTTGAAGTCCGGCTGAAGTCCAACCAATTCCTATTTTCTCTCATTTTCTCTATTTTGAAAATCAATGAATAGCTTTGAGTCATTTTTTTATGAATAAAGTATTCAACTTTTCTGTTAAATGTGAATATCTTCTAGTTTCTTCTCTCACATGGGACAGTAACCTGCATATCTGAGTTGAGGACCAAACGAGACATCTGAGGACGTCGTCTTGGGACTTTTTGGGAGACCCTGATCCCCATTTTTCCCCATTTTCTGACATTTTATAAACCAAGGACCTAATTGAACCAAGAAAACTACTGATTATCCAGATGAATCCACGATGAAATGACTCGTTAGCTGCAGTCCTACTTTCTCGACTTCCAACCATCTCAAATTCTGTTAACGTCTACGACTCTAAAGCAATTTTTCTCTTAAATATCCATTTATCTCCCCCATTTCCTACAAGCCGGCCCTGTCTCATATGCTCCCTGATGTGTCTCAATCTTTGTCCGACACTCCCAAGTGATCCCCGCTGACAGCCTCGCCCTCTTTCTCCTCTACTCGGATGTGTCTTCTGGCGCTTCTCTTCACATCCTGACGGGTTTTCCCCGGCTGTAAATGTATTCCAAAAACTGCTGCCAGCCAGGAGACGTCACGGGGACGGATGGAGCGCTGGAGGGAGAGATAGCACCCCCCCCTCCCGCCGGAGACCTCATAAATAATACCGAATCAAAGAGGAAGAGCAGCATGGGGAAGTCCCCGAGGTGAGTTTGAAGGAACATGGTCAAAGATGTAAGTGTGCGCCTGCTGCTGATGGTTAACCCTTCGTGTTAAAAATTGAAAATCAACCCTTTTGTTGACGCTTTTGAATCAATATTTGTAACTTTTTCTTACGTTTTTGTCCCTTTTTGCAACCCTTTTTTCAATGTTTGTCACTTTTTTTGATGTTTTCCACACTACGTATTACCACTAACTTATTAACTTTAGTTTTACAGTTATTTTGGGATATTATGGTCAATAAACCTCTTTTGTTGAGGCTTTTATCGATTTTTTAAAATCTTATGTTTTTTTCTGTTTTTTCAACACTTTTAACGCTTTTTTTTATGTTTGTCACTTTTTTTGACGTTTTCAACACTATTCACTTCAGTTTTACAGTTATTTTTGGAATTTATGGTCAATAAACCTCATTTATAGGAAATTATACCTAATGTTTGAGTTAGAAAAGCAGAAATTAGTATATTATTGAGACTAAAATTAAAGGAATGGATGTTGATGATAATCACAGACTGGAATATGTCAACTTTTACTCTCAATACTATTTCAAAACACTTCAATTTGGTTTCAAATGCTATAAAATTGAATAAGACGCCCCAAAATTAATGAAAGTAGAGATTTGTACTTGGCAAAGAGCGTTGGGTGGAATCAATCGTGTTATTTTGGGGAATTAAAAAGAACATTGATATAGGACAACATGAGGACAACATGAGGACAACATGAGGACAACATGAGGACAACATGAGGGCAACATGAGGGCAACATGGGGGCAACATGAGGGCAACATGAAGACAACATGAGGGCAACATGAGGACAACATGAGGACAACATGAGGACAACATGAGGACAACATGAGGACAACATGAAGGCAACATGAGGGCAACATGAGGGCAACATGGGGGCAACATGAAGACAACATGAGGACAACATGAGGACAACATGAGGGCAACATGAGGGCAACATGGGGGCAACATGAGGGCAACATGAGGGCAACATGAGGGCAACATGAAGACAACATGAGGGCAACATGAGGACAACATGAAGACAACATGAGGACAACATGAAGACAACATGAGGACAACATGAGGGCAACATGAGGACAACATGAAGACAACATGGGGGTAACATGAGGGTTAAAGTCCGAGCTCCCAGAGCGCCACAGACACATGAGCAGGGCATCGTGGCGCTCTCAGGTGAGAAGCCCTCGTGTCAACTGTGTGGAAACCCACAGAAACATCTGGCACAACCACAAAAAACAAACAGTGGCTTCCTCCTGACTTGGTCCCGCCCCCCCAGGGAGGAATGTGAACTCGACTTGCAGAGTCGGGCTGCGTAGAATGACACCGGCCCCCGTATAACAGGTTCTGAGCAAGAAAACACGCTGATGAGGACTTATAAAACCCATCTGGCAGCAAAAGAAGAGAAGAAGCATGGCATGTTTTTCAGCGGTTGTACGGGACATTTATGGGGAAGGAAAGACCCAAGACCCACAGAAACCTTCCAAGTCACCGGAAGACCAGAACTCATTTCTAAACCACCTCGGACTAGAAATGGTCCGACCCCAGTCAGGGAAAAGCCTCCGATCCTGCCTGAGGTGCTGGTATTGGTGATTATGCAAATTCATGCACTGATCTGATACCATGAAATTCAGCCAGGGCTGGAGTCAAGACCACCTTTGTTAAGTCCAAGATAAGTCCAAGACCGGGACTATTCGAGACCAAGTCAAGATCGAGTCCAAAGAGGTTCAAGTCCGAGTCAAGACCGAGTCCAAAGAGGTTCAAGTCCGAGTCAAGATCTCTAGAGGTTCAAGTCCGAGTCAAGACCGAGTCCAAAGAGGTTAGAGTCCAAGTCAAGACCGAGTCCAAAGAGGTTAGAGTCCAAGTCAAGACCGAGTCCAAAGAGGTTAGAGTCCAAGTCAAGACCGAGTCCAAAGAGGTTCAAGTCCAAGTCAAGACCGAGTCCAAAGAGGTTCAAGTCCGAGTCAAGATCTCTAGAGGTTCAAGTCCAAGTCAAGATCGATTCCAAAGAGGTTTGAGTCCAAGTCAAGACCGAGTCCAAAGAGGTTCAAGTCAATCCCCGTACATGGACTTCCATACATCACTCCCATGAAATGAGAAGTATTTTATTAATATTATGGTGCTGTCTGACGTCGAAGTGTCAGAAGACAACGGTTTTGGGAGTCAAGTCTCCGTTGAGCCCAGACACCAGATAGGGGGAGGGGACTAAGTACCCAGAGCCCTCATGTGAGGAGGACCCAAAAAAAGATGCTAGACTGACTACCTGTGGATGCGGGGAGGGGCCCAGGATGTTGTTCTCCCTCTACCCAGAACAGATGAGCTATCTTCAGGCAGCATTACGGGGACAGCTCTCTGTTCTCTGCACCATCCCAGATCTGGAGCCTTGACTCATTAGTGTAATCCATTATGAAGCTCCGCCTGATCTATTTGATTCTGCTACACTTCCTATCGACTCCCATCCAACTACAAGCGGAGTGAAGAGACAGATTGAAAAGCGGATAAACAAGAAGGCAGAGCGGGGGGGAATTAAAGGATCTCTTGACAGCGTTGTGCGTGCACATTTCAAAAGAGAAGATTGAATTCTACAGAAAACATTTTCTGTACCGTGGAGCACAATAGCTGTTTTTGTTCCAGCGTCCTGCCGGCTACGTTCAATATCTCAGTCAGAGGACATCGTGGCCAATAACACGAGGCCAGAGGGAAGGGACTACGCTCACATGCACACCAAGATTTCACTATTATTACCAAAATATGACAATATTCAGAATTTGATACAGGTCACGTAAACAGCATATTCTGCTGTTCTTCTTTGGACATCTGAGTCTTAATTTGAAATAATATCTATCTATCTATACTTATGCCCCCTGTATTTTAACATAGGGGGGTGTATACTTATGCCCCCTGTATTTTAACATAGGGGGTGTATACTTATGCCCCTGTATTTTAACATAGGGGTGTATACTTATGCCCCTGTATTTTAACATAGGGGTGTATACTTATGCCCCTGTATTTTAACATAGGGGTGTATACTTATGCCCCTGTATTTTAACATAGGGGTGTATACTTATGCCCCTGTATTTTAACATAGGGGGTGTATACTTATGCCCCTGTATTTTAACATAGGGGTGTATACTTATGCCCCTGTATTTTAACATAGGGGGGTGTATACTTATGCCCCTGTATTTTAACATAGGGGGGTGTATACTTATGCCCCTGTATTTTAACATAAGGGGGTGTATACTTATGCCCCTGTATTTTAACATAGGGGGGTGTATACTTATGCCCCTGTATTTTAACATAGGGGGGTGTATACTTATGCCCCTGTATTTTAACATAAGGGGGTGTATACTTATGCCCCTGTATTTTAACATAGGGGGTGTATACTTATGCCCCTGTATTTTAACATAGGGGGGTGTATACTTATGCCCCTGTATTTTAACATAGGGGGGTGTATACTTATGCCCCTGTATTTTAACATAGGGGTGTATACTTATGCCCCCTGTATTTTAACATAGGGGTGTATACTTATGCCCCTATATTTTAACATAGGGGTGTATACTTATGCCCCTGTATTTTAACATAGGGGGTGTATACTTATGCCCCTGTATTTTAACATAGGGGTGTATACTTATGCCCCTGTATTTTAACATAGGGGTGTATACTTATGCCCCTGTATTTTAACATAGGGGTGTATACTTATGCCCCTGTATTTTAACATAGGGGTGTATACTTATGCCCCTATATTTTAACATAGGGGTGTATACTTATGCCCCTGTATTTTAACATAAGGGGGTGTATACTTATGCCCCTGTATTTTAACATAGGGGGTGTATACTTATGCCCCTGTATTTTAACATAGGGGTGTATACTTATGCCCCTGTATTTTAACATAGGGGGTGTATACTTATGCCCCTGTATTTTAACATAGGGGTGTATACTTATGCCCCTGTATTTTAACATAGGGGTGTATACTTATGCCCCTATATTTTAACATAGGGGGTGTATACTTATGCCCCTGTATTTTAACATAGGGGTGTATACTTATGCCCCCTGTATTTTAACATAGGGGGGTGTATACTTATGCCCCTGTATTTTAACATAGGGGGTGTATACTTATGCCCCAGTATTTTAACATAGGGGGGTGTATACTTATGCCCCAGTATTTTAACATAGGGGGGGTGTATACTTATGCCCCCCCCCTGTATTTTAAGGAATAACATTTATTTATTTACATTATTCATTCACAAAGAAACTTGGTGTCCTTAAAGGTTGGATTTTCCTAAATTTTTGGAATTAAGGCATTAACATCAACTTCCATAAGATGTTTTTTTTATTCCTATTTTTAATCAACTTCAGCAGGGGGGGGGGGTAAACTTATAGAAGCTACTGTAGATTAATGTAATTTAAAACACCATCCACTGCTTTGTGGGGTCTGTGTTCACGGACTGATTTCCTTCGTTTTGCACCCAACATGACCAACAGGTCCGTCTTTGATGAGTCACCAACAGTAGCGCCATGGTGCCCCCCCCCCCCCGAACCCCCCCGATAATCTGTGATGAAAGAGAGAATCTACACATGAAGGACAGTGTTTCTTTTATGAGTTGGTTTTAAGCTCGAGCACATGTGACTGCAGTGAGGCGAGGAATCGATTCCTGCAGCACGGAAAAGGCTTTTAGTCCTCACGGTGGGGGCAGCGGGGCGGAGGAGGGGGCTGGATGACTCTGGCAGATACAGTGCACAGCTGTAGAAATCATTAGTGTGTGTTTGTGTGCTCAGAGCTTCTTTTTTCTTCTTCTTTCCTCTGTTGATAAACCGCCATTAGGAGGCTTGTTTTGATTATTAACTTTCATCTCGTCTCTCAGGATGAGATGATCCACGTTAATGACACTAAGTGTGGGGCGAACAAACACAAATTAAATTCGGGGAACGAGACAGCGAGCTACGTGGACCATGAACGCTGAAGAGGCTTTCAGGACTATAGCTCTGGGAAGGGGAACCGGGGGCTCTCCATACCGGGGATTAGAGCCCCAACGATCCATCAATAAGTTGTCAAGTATGATTTCAATCAGCATAATCGATCCATCGGGTTGAGTCAGGTAAAGATTTGTGTGTGTGTGTGTGTGGGGGTTAGGGGTCCTCCCTCAAGAAAATGTGACTTTTTCAATTAAAAACATGTAATTTCATAATTTTGGACCATTGTTATCTCCATATCTGTGTCTAAACTCTGGAAAAACTAGAGATAATCAATAAATAATACACTAAAGTCAAAATCTGCTAAAAAACTTTTTCAAAATTTTGACTCTGATTAATCAGTAATGAGTGATTTTTCATGAAAATAAGTCAAATGTAACTGGAGTCAGCGTGTTAAATGTGAATATCATCTAGTGTCTTCTCTCCTCTGGGACAGTAAGCTGTCGTTGGGGACAAAACGAGACATTTGAGGACGAGACATCTCCGGACTTTTGGAAACCCTGATCCACATTTCTCGCCATTTTCTGACATTTAACAGATCAAACAACTAATCGATGTTTCCCTAACGATGATGATGATGGTGATCATCATCATCATGTCTCAGCTGGGAAGGCAGAAACATCTGAAGGAAATGAAGCCTGCCAGTGAGTGTGTGTGTGTGTGTGTGTGTGTGTGTGTGTGTGTGTGTGTGTGTGTGTGTGTGTGCTGTGGAACAAAGTCTTTTTTGGGAAAAAGAGAGCAACAAAGGATGCTAAACAGTTAAATATTCAGCAGCTTCATTTCTCTTCCACTCCAGACCAGTGGAAAGCCCACTTCTGCTAAAGGGAGGCTGCTTCTTGTCAGACAAGCGCCCCCTGCTGGTAGAAATCCCAAACAGCCATTCAGTGCTTCCCTTCTGGTGGTTTTTGTTTTTTTTATAGACCCCAGATGATTTTCAGATATTTTCCATGTTGTAATACTCCAAGGCTACAAAAAATGGGGCAATAAGAGAATACATGCAGAACACAAAGGTGTCTCAGAGAGAGAGAGAGAGAGAAAGAGAGAGAGAATGTGTGTGTGTGTGTGTGTGTGTGCAATATATCTATATATCTAGAAGCTAGTAATATGATATGACACGTAGCTCTGTTGTTATTGGCCTTTACTCACTTATTCATTATATCCACATTACTGATGATTAATCATCTAAAATCTCATTTTGTTAATATTTTGTGAAAGCACCAAAAGTCAACCCAACAATATCGACATCAATGTTTTTGGTCAAAAAATATCGTGATATTTGATTTTCTACATATCGCCCAGCTCTATGTGTGTGTGTGTGTGTGTGTGTGTGTGTGTGTGTGTAGTCTACGTAGGCCTACTAGTGGTACACACACACACACACACACACACACACACGTTCTCGTCCTTTCACGGAATCCTCTAAAAGATGGAGGTTTCACTCTGAGGCGTTCAGGTGCAAATCAGTCCTCCATTTAATTTAATAAAAGGTTGTTTTCTACTCGGACTCCGGTCTCAACACTGTTCTGCGCCCACAGCTCTGGGCTCTCTCCACTAGAAAACAGGAATCCGCGACGTCTACATGAGTCCAGATAACGCATGTAGGCCTATCTGGTCTCAGTCAGAGTATTAAAGATCATAGCGACACAGGTTGTGCCCCTGGGCGAGCACTACTAGTATGCAAGACTATTGCAGGTCCTGCACAACAGCTGATTCGCTCACAGTCATTTAAACGGAGAAGGGGGAAACGTACAAATAGCAAGACAGGTCGGTGTGGAAAGGGGATATAGGAACTTGGTGCTAAAGTATTCTTTGGTTCGAGTTCAGCGCGGTGCTGACCTGGTTTTACTGTCTATACATGCAGGTCCTTTCGTTTGTAGTACAGGGAGAGAAAGAGCAGCAGTGGGTGACCGAGGCCCCCCTCTTTCCCAACTTGTGCTCTCCCACAGAAACGTTATTTATCGCCATAATTGGAAGAAGAGGAAAAAGAGAGGCTAGACCAGCCAGACTCACCTTCTTCCGGGGCTGCCATTTCATCATATTTGTAAACCAAGAATGAACAGCATTAAGGGAGTCTGCGAGGAAAGGATCGTAGATTCAAAGAAATCCCGAGCGCCAGTCATGCTGCCTCTCGACTTCCCTCAATGTTGCAGCGGCGGATTTTCTCCCAGAAGCGATGCATGATGGTGATGTGCGAGGCTCAGCTTTGCGGCAATGGGTTTTTTTTTTTGGGGGGGGGGGGGGGGGAGAGACAGCAGAGTCAACACAAATCATACATTAGATCCACAGTTGAGCTCGGCGAATAAAACCAGAGTGTCGAGTGACAGTGTTGAGATTCCTGCGCGTAAATCCAAAGTAAGAGTCCGTTATGAACCCAATCAGCTGCTCTCGGCACGCAGGATCGCCGCCTCCAGGTCCAATCCCGACTGTGTGTTTCAAATTAATTCTTAAACTTTTTTTTCTCCAAACGAAGCCGTCCGTGTTAAGTAGGCACCGTTAGTCCAGCGTGACACCGCCAGACTGGCTCCGATCTGTTCTCTTCGATCCGGAGGAGACGACAGGAAGACGGAATGTGTTCCGAAACGCACAAAGATTCACCTCAGTGGTCAAATCCCGTTTTTCCTGCGCTCGAAAAGCACTTTTTGTTGCAAGAATCGGTGGAGAAACAGTCCAGCAGAGCCCGGCGGAGACAGCGCGACAAGCAAGGAGATTACTTTCTGGGAGAGGAGGAGGGATTAAGCACCAAAAAAATAAAAAAATAAATCTCCTGGAATTTCTGCGAGGAGCTGGAAGGATATCCTGATTCCAGCAACAGCAACAAACTGGACTCCAGCTCTCGGATGACTTCCTTCCCTGCGCTCCTGCAGCCTTGGAGCCGTGGAGCAGGCAGAAGGGAAGGCAGCAGGGTCATAGCGCCGCCGGACGCTCGCACAGCGCGCTTTGCACTTTTACGCACGGAGCTGACGCAGCCGCGCAGATAGGAGGCAGGCGGTGGCTCCGGGCAAAGGCGTAGGGTTGCTTTCAGCGTTGGGGGATTGTAACCTGGGGGTCCTATGGTTCTACCCCAGAAAATTGGGAGTGTTAACCATTTCATTTCCTGCATTGGGGTGAATTTATATGCAACAATGTGGTGCAAATGTTATGGAAAATGTATTACAAATAAAAGGACCTATAGACAAGGGCGTAGGTTTTGTTTCAACATTGGAAGGGAGGGGAGGGGGGGGCATAACTGGGGATAATTGGGGAGTCTAGGAGTCCTACCCTAGAAAATATTAAGTGCCAAACACTTCATTTCCTGCATTGGGGTGAATTTTTATGCAACAAGTTGTGCCTTTTCTGCATCACTTTTGGTGCAAATGTCTTTATTTATGTAAAAAAAAAATAATTGTCCTGTATTGTTTAAAACTTTCTGCAAATTCAAAACATCAAACAGGTTTTTTTATTAATTTTTTAGGAATCATGCTCCACAACAAATGTTAACGAATGACAAAGGCTCCAAAGCTTAGATCTACATAAAAGACATTTGAAATGACAATAAATCATGAATGAATAATCAATGTGAGCATCAAACTACAAGACTTCTCTCATGTCTAACGACTGTAGTTGGTCCCCAGAAGGCGTCTTTAGCAAGTTTTGTCTTCAAGCTTTTCGAGTGTTATTTATTCATTATCTAACGTTTTAGACACAGGTACGGTAATAATAATGGTCCAAAATTACGTGACAGTGCATTATTTTTATGTTTTTCTGAAATACCACCTGATGGCCAAGCACACAGCTGATGCCAACCCCCCCCTCTCTTTCTCTCTCTCTCTCTCTCTCTCTCTCTATATATATATATATATATATAGAGAGAGAGAGAGAGAGAGAGAACACAATAGTAGGCTAAATGCCAATGTTATTTTCAATAAAAGAACATTTGCATAGCGAACATAGCGAGCCGATCCACTTCCATGTTGATAAGAGATGGGGAGAAATAAAGGGAGAAAATAGATACAAATTTGCAAGTCATTGTGATTAATTGCAAATTAACTATGACATGAATGCAATTAATCACGATTAAATATTTTAATCATTTGACAGCACTAGTATCTACCTAACTACCTATCTACCTATCTACCTACATACCTATCTACTTACTTATCTGCCTAGCTATCTATCTACCTATCTATTTACCTACCTGACTACCTATCTACCTACCTACCTACCTTCCTACTTACCTTCCTATCTACCTTCCTACCTACCTACTTACTTACCTACCTACCTACCTACTTACTTACTTACCCACCCACCCACCACTTACCCCCACCCACCCACCCACCCACCTCCATACCCACCCACCCACCTACCTACTTACTTACCCACCACCCACCCACCATCTCATACCCACCTACCCACCCACCCACCTACTTACTTACCCACCCACCATCTACCTTCCCACCCACCCACCCACCTACCCACTCATACCCACCACCTACCTACTTACCCTTACCCACTTACTTACCTACCTACCCACCCACCCACCCACCCATCTTCATACCCACCTACCTACCTACCTTCCTACTTACCTTCCCATCTACCTTCCCACCCACCTACTTACTTACCCACCCACCCACCTACTTACTTACTTACCCACCCACCTACCCACCTATCTTCATACCCACCTACCCACCACCCACCCACCCACTTACTTACCCACCACCCATCACCTTCCTACCCACCCACCCACCCACCCACCCACCCACCTATCTTCATACCCACCTACCTACCTACTTACTTACTTACTTACCCACCACTACTTACCCACCCACCCACCCACCCATCTTCATACCCCCTACCCACCCACCCACCCACCCACCCACTTACTTACCTACCCACCCATCTACCTTCCCACCCACCCACCCACCCACCCACCTACTTACTTACCCACCCACCCATCTACCTTCCTACCCACCCACCCACCCACCCATCTTCATACCTACCTACCTACCTACTTAACTTACTTACCTACCACCTACCTACCTACCTATCTTCATACCCACCTACCCACCACCTACCCACCTTCCTACTTACCTTCCCATCTACCTTCCCACCCACCCTTACTTACCTACCCACCCACCCACTTACTTACTTACCTACCCACCCACCCACCTATCTTCATACCCACCCACCCCACCTACCCACCCACCTACTTACTTACCCACCTACCCATCTACCTTCCCACCCACCCACCCACCCACCCACCCACCCACCCACCTATCTTCATACCCACCTACCCACCTACTTACTTACTTACTTACCCACCTACTTACTTACCCACCCACCCACCCATCTCTCATACCCACCTACCCACCTACCCCCTACCCACCTACTTACTTACCCACCCACCCATCTACCTTCCTACCCACCCACCCACCCACCCACCCACCCACCCACCCACCCATCTTCATACCCACCCACCTACCCACCCACCCACCCACCCACCACCTACCTACTTACTTACTTACTTACCTTCCTACCTACCTACCACCACCTACTTACTTACTTACCTACCCACCCATCTTCATACCCACCTACCTTCCCACCCACCCACCCACCTACTTACTTCACCCACCACCTACCTACCTACTTACTTACTTACCTACCTACCTACTTACTTACTTACCTACCTACCTACCTATCTTCATACCTACCTACCTACCTACCTACCTACTTACTTACCTACCTACCTATCTACCTTCCTACCTACCTACCTACCTACCTACCTATCTTCATACCTACCTACCTACCTACTTACTTACTTACTTACCTACCTACTTACTTACCTACCTACCTATCTTCATACCTACCTACCTACCTACCTACCTACCTACCTACTTACCCACCCACCCATCTACCTTCCTACCCACCTACCCACCTACCACCCACCCACCCACCCACCCACCCATCTATCCTACCCACCCACCCACCCACCCACCCACCCACCCTACCCACCTACCCACCTACCTACCTACCTATCTTCATACCTACCTACCTACCTACCTACCTACTACTTACTTTACTTACCTTCCTACCTACCTACCTACCTACTTACTTACTTACCTACCTACCTATCTTCATACCTACCTACCTTCCTACCTACCTACCTACCTACTTACTTACTTACCTACCTACCTATGACCCCTTATGACCAGTCACTGGATATATGAGCGACAGGTTCTAATAACAGACTGACATAGTGGAGACATGCAGGGTTCTGATCTACGGGGTGGTTTCTGGAACTTACTCATGTTACAAAGTGAAAGTTGTCAGTATACTTTACATATACCTGAATTTCCAACAGCATTTGTTTTCCCATAATGCAATGTGTAGCAGGCCCTATAATAAAAGGCGCTATAGCCACCCAAAGGCTGTTTAACTATTAATAAGACTGGGTCTTGTATTACATTATGGGAGCTTAAAGCACTGTTGTGGACATTACATGTTTTTCACTTCTTCTAAATGTCTTTAAATATCTCTAAAATTATTTCCACTCATTTCTACTCTGACATGACATCCCTGTAAGGATTTAACTGTAAAAACCAAATAAGCGCTTTATACATTGCATTAAACCGTCTGATATATAAAGAAATCATCACAGTTCAAGCCGCTGTTAACAAGCTAATGAGAATCAAACACACTCCACTGCCTCGCTGCCTTGCTCTCCATCAGGAGAGGCTGCCGTCTTTGAGTATTATTGAGGGAATAGTAGATTGAACTCTTGCATAAAAGACACGGTTCACAAAGGACGGAGAGCCTTGGATGCCGTTTCCTCCTCCTGAGAGCAGCTGTCACATGTATACCGTGCGGTATTTCACCGCACGCGGCCATCACAGGCCCAACATTGCCAAAGATTTTTGTTTGGCAATGACCATATCTCTTCCAGAGTTAAAGAAACTGACTGTTATCATTAAATGTGGGCTGAATAAAAGTTAAAACAGAAAACATGGTTATTCTGGTAGGAAACCTCTCGCCACAAGGACTGCCACAGTCACAGAGTGAAAACAGCTACAGCAGATCTACTGCTGCTGAACACATGGAACCAGACAGCCTGCTCTCATGGACCATTCGTTCAAAAAGTCTCCTAATACTGGATCTGTCTCTTTTATATAGACCTTAGTGGTCCCTAATACTGGATCTGTCTCTTTTATATAGACCTTAGTGGTCCCTAATACTGTATCTGAAGTCTCTTTATATAGACCTTAGTGGTCCCCAATACTGTATCTGAAGTCTCTTTTATATAGACCTTAGTGGTCCCTAATACTGTATCTCAAGTCTCCTTTATATAGACCTTAGTGGTCCCCTAATACTGTATCTGAAGTCTCTTTTATATAGACCTTAGTGGTCCCTAATACTGTATCTGAAGTCTCTTTATATAGACCTTAGTGGTCCCCTAATACTGTATCTGAAGTCTCTTTTATATAGACCTTAGTGGTCCCTAATACTGTATCTGAAGTCTCTTTTATATAGACCTTAGTGGTCCCTAATACTGTATCTGAAGTCTCTTTTATATAGACCTTAGTGGTCCCTAATACTGTATCTGAAGTCTCTTTTATATAGACCTTAGTGGTCCCTAATACTGTATCTGAAGTGTCTTTATATAGACCTTGGTGGTCCCCTAATACTGTATCAGAAGTCTCTTATATAGACCTTAGTGGTCCCTAATACTGGATCTGAAGTCTCTTTTATATAGACCTTAGTGGTCCCCTAATACTGTATCTGAAGTCTCTTTATATAGACCTTAGTGGTCCCCTAATACTGTATCTGAAGTCTCTTTATATAGACCTTAGTGGTCCCTAATACTGGCTCTGAAGTCTCTTTTATATAGACCTTAGTGGTCCCCTAATACTGTATCTGAAGTCTTTTTATATAGACCTTGGTGGTCCCCTAATACTGTATCTGAAGTCTCTTTATATAGACCTTGGTGGTCCCCTAATACTGTATCTGAAGTCTCTTTATATAGACCTTAGTGGTCCCTAATACTGTATCTGAAGTCTCTTTATATAGACCTTAGTGGTCCCTAATACTGGATCTGAAGTCTCTTTTATATAGACCTTAGTGGTCCCCTAATACTGTATCTGAAGTCTCTTTATATAGACCTTAGTGGTCCCCTAATACTGTATCTGAAGTCTATTTATATAGACCTTAGTGGTCCCCTAATACTGTATCTGAAGTCTCTTTTATATAGACCTTAGTGGTCCCCTAATACTGTATCTGAAGTCTGTTTTATATAGACCTTAGTGGTCCCTAATACTGTATCTGAAGTCTCTTTTATATAGACCTTAGTGGTCCCTAATACTGTATCTGAAGTCTCTTTTATATAGACCTTAGTGGTCCCTAATACTGTATCTGAAGTCTCTTTTATATAGACCTTAGTGGTCCCTAATACTGTATCTGAAGTCTCTTTTATATAGACCTTAGTGGTCCCTAATACTGTATCTGAAGTCTCTTTTATATAGACCTTAGTGGTCCCTAATACTGTATCTGAAGTCTCTTTTATATAGACCTTAATGGTCCCTAATACTGTATCTGAAGTCTCTTTTATATAGACCTTAGTGGTCCCTAATACTGTATCTGAAGTCTCTTTTATATAGACCTTAGTGGTCCCTAATACTGTATCTGAAGTCTCTTTATATAGACCTTAGTGGTCCCTAATACTGTATCTGAAGTCTCTTTTATATAGACCTTAGTGGTCCCTAATACTGTATCTGAAGTCTCTTTTATATAGACCTTAGTGGTCCCTAATACTGTATCTGCCTGGATATGCGACAGCATTAATACAGTAACTACATTATTGTTTATTCACGAGGAATTATCTCAAAGTAAAAGAAAATGGAGACAAAGAAAAGGTCGATATTGAAGCGAGGTGAGGTCAGCTTCAGAAACAAGCGTGTGATTTAAATTGGTTTAGGTAATGGACTCTATGGAGCTGGGAGGGGGTCAATAAGCTGGAGTCTCTGCGGGGTCAGCTGGGACAGCAGGGCACCAAAGGGTCACTCCGATAACAAAAGACAAGTAGGAGGAGGGGCACACGCTGGCATATGGCCTCATGGACAAACACCTGCTGATGGAGTCCATGAGACACTTGGGATGTCCACATGGGTGAACGTGAACAAAACGCTCGACACTTCCTCCGCAGCCACAGCTGGCACCCAAGCAGAATGACACCCTGTGGGAGGCAGGGTGCAAACTCCACGGACATGGAGGGTTTGAGTGTGCTTATGTATAATAATCCATGAAATAACTGGTCTTTAATAATGAAAATGTGTATGTATATATAATATATATATATATATATATATATATATATATATATATATATAAATATATATATATATATATATATAAATATATATATATATAAATATATATATATATAAATATATATATATATAAATATATAAATATATATATATATATAAATATATATATATATATAAATATATAAATATATATATATAAATATATATATATATATATAAATATATATATATATATATAAATATATATATATATATATAAATATATATATATATAAATATATATATATATAAATATATATATAAATATATAAATATATATATATATATATATATATATATATAAATATATATATAAATATATAAATATATATATATAATATATATATATATATATATAAATATATATATATATAAATATATATATATATAAATATATATATAAATATATAAATATATATATATAAATATATATATATATATATAAATATATATATATATATAAATATATATACATATATATGTATATATATGTATATATATAAATATATATATATAAATATATATACATATATATGTATATATATGTATATATATAAATATATATAAATATATATATATATATATATATATATATATATATAAATATATATAAATATATATATAAATAAAATAACACATCGGCCGATACACAAGTTCAGGTATCCGAATCGGTATCGGGAAGCAAAAAATGGTATCGGACCATCTGTACTTGAGAGCTGTTATAGGAGCCAAACACCCCCAACCTCCTCCCTACAAAGATCTCCACGCTCTTATACAGCTGCAGTCAATATGCTGACAGTAATAAATACGTGGAATACAAACCAATTAGATTCCAGTATTTTCCGTAGCTTTATGTACGAAGGGTTAATGAGAACAACCCGTCCAGCTGGAGACGACTTCTGTATCCTAGTCTACGGTCTACCCGCTCCCACCATCTAACGCAGGTTCACTCAAGCGATTGTTCCATAAAAGCCACGTTTGATGATCAATCGAAGGCCCCTCCATTCATTCTGCAGTGGAGCCAGTCATCTGGCATCCCCATCCAGCAGCCGGCTCCCCCTGCGTGCCTCTGCTTTCCCAATCAGAGCTGCACAGGAAATCAAACTCCAGCCCTCAGAGGGGGACTAAAAAACCAAAAGAATAAAACTCCTTCATGTTCAACAACTTGGAGCCGCTTCAATGTTCGCGCTTCCTATTCTTGTTTTTGCCAATCCTGCAGCCAATGACGTCTCCCCTGTATGTTGTGATCAGCAGCTGACTGCATGAAGACGCGTTAGCGGGGTCTTTTGGTCTGGATCAACATAAAGACCGAGTCGTGTTGAGGGTAAGAAGCTTGTCACTCCGCCGCAGTCGGTTCCCAACGGACAACTGACACAGAGAGAAAAGCACGGCTCATTTTGTGGTTTGCTAACAATACTCTTGACTGAGCAACGTGGAGGGAAATGGGTTTTCCCGTTAGGAATGCTGCTACGGATTTGGGCTTTCTGTCCTCAGAGTCAGGACTACAACACGGAGAAGCAGCGTTCAGTTTCTATGCAACATATATCTCCACCGTCTCCCAAAGAACTGCAGGTCTGCTGTAAGTCTGTTCTTTTAACCCTAATGTTCTCATCCTGTTGTCCTCATGTTGTCCTCATGTTGTCATGACTAGGTGGAGAGATTATATCTCCAACCTGGCCTGGGAACACCTCGGGACCCCCCAGTCGGAGCTAGTTGATGTGGCTCGGGAAAGGGAAGTCTGGGGTGCCCTACTGGAGCTGCTGCCCCCGAGACCCAATACCGGATAAGCGGTCGAAGATGGATGGAGGTGGCCCACGTTGTAATACGAGATATTTACACAGAAAGATATCACACGTGAGGATTTTTTAACTTTTAATTCAATCCGTATGGTGACAATAGTAGTAGCGGCTTATAGTCCAGAATATAGTCCAGAACAAAGAAAAGTCCCCGTAATGCACAATTCATTAAGGGTCTTTAAACACTAATTTATTATATTTAGAATTTCTAACAGGGGAATGTATAACTTACATTGTTTGACCGATTGCTTCCAGTGTAAGACATGGCAGCAGGATGAATCTGTTTTGAAATGCTTAACAACATAATAATAATAAAAGGGTTGCACGGCGACGACACCCACCCACTCTGTTGTGCCGTACATCACTGAAAACAAATCACTCGTTCACCTCT